>JAVKPL010005725.1:0-24534 GCA_032173675.1 Gastrolobium villosum | reverse complement strand
TATATTGAGAGAGTTTTTCCATGTGATTAACGCAAAAATGTGAGGTCAGGTAATTGTAAATGGACAATAGTATGTCAGATTTGGATATAAGAGGTGATGCATAGTGTGTAAGAATTTCGAAGTGTGATAGTGAGGCACTATTGTGGGTGTAAAGTAAGTCTGATGAAATCATTTCGGCTCCAAGTGAGGTAGTAAGTTAGTTGGAATTCTCGCTTTATGATGAAATAGATAATAGCGTGATTGATGTTGACAGATTGAGTGAGTGCCCTTCTAGGAAGGCTAGTGATGATCAAGAGTTCGAGTTAAAACAGAGGCTAATTAGCCTTAATGAAAGGTCAATTGTAATGGAGTCAAGTATGAATGTGTAATGATAGTTGGAAACTGGAATTGAAATTGGTTACCAAAAAGTGAATAGCTTGGTCTTACTGGTAAAGTAGATTGAAGAGTGTTATATATAATCGCATATGCAACTTATGGTGGAAAGTGTGTGGAAAATGTACAATGTTGATGTTGTTTTGGCTAGGTACTAATGACGTATGGACGAGTGTTTGTGGTAACTTTGAATATTCCGAGAGACTGATATACTAACTGGTGGTGAATTGTAGAAGTAGTGGCAATGATGGAATTGATTTTAAGTGACTTGATAATTAAGTGTCAAGGATTCCTAGCGAATAAGACTTGTATATGAGAGATATGACATTTTAAATAGTCCATCAGTTAATAGTGAAGTGGGTCGGAAATTGATTCGTTCCAAAGTGTTTGGTGGAAGTTAGTAAAGCTGTAAGGTAATAGTGTTTCGAGTTTGAAATCCAGGATTAAGTAACGATGATTCGAGAAAGTGGTATAAATGAGTGGAACATATGGTTAAGTTGCAACATCGGAGTGGAATGAAAGTTGAAAGTAGTTAGTGGGTGAAAATATTAAGCATGAGTCCTCGATAGGGAGGTCATTGATGAGTGTTGTGTTTAGACTGTGAGAGGTCTAAGTATAGAATTAAGCTGACTGAGTTGATAAAGTTGAGATGATTCAGTTAATGAAGAGAGTAACAGTGAGTGTAAATTATGAATATGATTAGTAGATGGAAAGATTCAGGAGTGTGTTTTGGTTAAAGGACCTTAAGTGGTTAATAGAAGATATAAACTAGTATGAGTATTGTTAGTTTCGTATCCCAAAGAGGAAGATATAGCTGTGAGTACCTAAGAAGAAGTGAAAACACGTGACAAGGAAAAGTAAAGTATATGAGTATAGAATTTAGTGTGAGTCGAAATTATAGGAAACGACAAAGTTCCTTCGAAAAGAGAAAGTGCGTGCTTGGTGAAAGCCAAGAAAACAATGAGATGATAAGGCTAGTAACATTAGTGAAAAAGATTAGCACAAAAGAGATGGGTGTTATCGATGAAACTGTGAGGACAGTGAAAAGAGTTAAGTACTAAAGAAAGTGTGAAGATACATGAGAATGGTTAGAGCATAGTATGGAAACGACTGGAGACTTTTGGGAGCGACATTGGGTCAGAAAGATAGATAAAGATGAGAAGGAGATGAAGTGAGACAAACAAATTGTAATGTGGTCGTCTATTACCTATAAATTGGTGAAAGTGTAACCGTAAGCCATGAAGAGCTTAAAATATTGCGAATTAAAGGTCGTGGCATCATAAGTGATAAGTTGTAAAATGAGTACATTATGAACTACAGTTAACGAAAAAGCAACAGTGATTTAAGGAAACAGTGAAAAACATATTGAGTTAAGGGGCCAGATCCCCGAAATTATCAAGTTGGTGAAAGACTAAGTAATGATGGATACCACAGAAGTGAGGTTCTGTGTGTGACAAATGTAAAATTGTAAAGATGCACGCCTAAGAGGGCTAGTCGAGAGTGGAAAGATGAGATTCTTCGATTACACCCCGTGTTACGGGATAGTTAAGATGTTAATTTTGCGTACAAAATTCTAAAAGGTGGGGTGAATATAACACCTCGCAATTTTAAATTAAGTATTAAAATATTAAATGAGTGATTAAGTGAAGAATTAGTCAAAATCCTAAAGATTAGGCCAAAATACAAAGAAAGGGCAAAACGGTAATTAGCCAATACACAACCCTAGGAAGATAAAAATTGAGTAGAAGGTCTCAGATGGTAAAAATAACCATGGAAATGGATTCAGAACGAAAATTTGAGTGGATAGAAAAGTTTTAGAAAAATCAGTGAATATTGTTTTTCGTGGGTAAAAATACCGCGGTACGATTGCACCGTAAAATGTGCCAGTTGAGTTTTGAGCTCTAGGTTTCAAATATGGATTATAAATGGTTTATAGAGTTAGGAAATATGAATTTTGATAATTTTTTTGGAATTAAGTCAGTTTGGGGAAGCGTGCCAATAGCACGCGCAATAACTTAAAACAGTGTTTTCTCCGAATGACCGGAAAACTCCAGATTCATCTGACTAAGTATAATTAAAGGACAATGGTCAATGTTAAAAATTAGAGTTTCTAAATAAGTTTTAAATTTATGAACGTTTAGTGAAATCGGAGAGAAATTTGGATGAGTTTTAAATCGCGTGGGACCCGCCCCACTTAAGTTTCACTTAAGCCACGTCACCACTTCACTATTCACCATCCTCTTCCTCTCTTTCTCTCTCCCTTGCTGCGCACACAGCCCTCCCTCTCCCTCATCTATGCAAATTTTTGATTTCTTCATAACTTCATCAATTCTTAACTGAATCGGACGATTCTTGTCTTGAAATTCGATGGAAATCATAATCCGAACACAACCCACCGATTAGTTTCCCTCAAAACCCTCTCTATTGTGAGATAAAGTGAATTTACAGCTACGAAAATTTTGAGATTTTTGTGAATTTGGAGTTGATTTCTTGAGCCATTGCTTGTGGAGTTCCATGAGGAGTCTTGTGACGCAATTGTGGGTAAGTTTCAACACCTCTCATGGATTGATTTGAAGATTTATTTTCGAATTTGTTTATGAACCCTAAAGAGGGCTTGTTTGATTTGTGATGTTAGAGAGCTCAAATGGAAAATGTATATTAGATGATAATGCCTTAGAATGATGTATTAAAGCTAGAAATGCCATGAAAAATTTTGGTTAAAAAAATGGATTTTTAACTTAGTGAAAATTTTGGGTGTCAAGACTTTGAGTTTCTGAAAATGTGTTGGGAGTGTATTGATGAGTTGTTGTATGATTGTATGATGATATAATAGGATGATATGAGGTGTGGAGTGGTTAAAATTGATGGAAATTCCTTGGATGTGAATTAGTGAGCAAATCGGCCTTTAGGCAAAAAGAGGTGAAATGATGTTGTGTAAATTACTTGAATGATATTTCATGCTTTAAATGGTAATTAGATGGTTGTGTTGTGGTTGTAAAGTGGAAGAACCAATGAAAAATAATGAGTGGTGTCATTTGGCATAAAAGAGCCTAGAGTGAAAGATTTAGTAAACGATGCGTAAAAGACGTAAAACAGAGAAACGACGATTGAACTAGCCTTTTGGCAACATAGGGGAGTGTAATAAAATGAGAAAGAAAATTTAGAAAAATAAATCCCTAAATAACACTAAAGTGGTCGAACCTCCAAGGGAGGAATGGGAGGATTTTGTAGTTTTTAGCGTTTTATGGAATTTGACGTATACTGATGGTTGTGCATGTTTGCATAGGTTGTCGTACGTTGACTTGAACTCTGAACAATAAATCAGTGGATTGCCCTTGGTCCTGGACCAAGTGGATTGAGGTAAATTATTGAACCAATGCATGTTAATTGTAAATTGCATGTATTGTGTGAGTTGTAAGTGATTGAGAATGTCCTATGTGTAGGCATTCAGTGGTGTACCAAGTGTGAAGAGTAAGCTGCAGCGGAGCTTAGTGGAAAAAAATATAAGGTAACCTCTTGGTACTGGGGCTTGTTCCTCTTGTGTGTTCCACCACACCCGTTGAGGGTGATAGTAGGAAGTGTGTATGAGTAGTGTAGAATAGCATAAGCATGCATATTGCATTTATGAGGGTACTTATGTACCAGATCACTGGCTAGTAGATAGTTAGCCTTCGGGCAAGTTACAGACTTCCACTGGATAGGTCTGCAAGAGGGAGTTCCAGGGTCGTGGTGTGTAATCCGGATAGGAGCACACTACGAAGTCTTGGGTGTATGTGGATGGGAGGGGTACCTTGCCTTGGACTGATACCCCTAGGCTTATATGCCGAGGACGTTGTGTGGTATGGTAGCTACCAGCCCGCTTCGTTGTAGTTTGTATTCTTATATCCTCCTTTTCTCTAAATCCCTTGCTTTATCCCGTTTTAAAGTAATGTTGCTTTACAGTATTTATATGCATCGAAGTGAACCATTGGGCGGAGTTTTCTCCAGAACCTCTGGGTTACTGAGATATATTCGTATATCTCACCCCGTCTCAGGGACTTTATTTCAGGAGTTAGCAGTGGCACAGGAGTGGCGGGCAAGAGGCCCATAGGATGAGTCATTTAGCATCATCATAGTTGTAACGCCCCGTCTGCAGCCTGTTAATTAACATTCATATGATAGTAAGCGCAACATGTTCAACTTAATTAATGCGGAATCTAACTGAATAAATTTTCTCTTTTTCCTTATGTATTGTAACCTTTTTCACTTCCATGGCCAAAATAAAACGGACAACATTTCCTCTGTATTTTGGACCACTGGGGATAATTCCCACCAAGATAATTTCTACCTGATTGACAGTTCATTATAATCCAGACATAAACCCTATTACCCAGCCTCTACTTGGCCACTAGTTTGAGGGTGGTAGGGTGTAGCAACCCTATGTTTAACACCATATTTGATGAGAAGGTTCTCAAACTGTTTACTAATGAAATGGCCCCCTCCATCACTAATCACACATCTAGGTGTACCAAATCTGGTGAAAATGTAGCTTTTAAGAAACCTACATACAGTCTTGGTTTCATTGTTGGGAGATGCAATTGCTTCTACCCATTTGGACACATAATCAATAGCAACTAAAATATACCGATTGCCATTAGAGGTGGGGAAAGGACCCATGAAGTCTATCCCCCATACATCAAACACCTCAACTTCAAGAATTGGATTGAGTGGCATTTCATTCCTTCGAGTGATGTTCCCAGTTCTTTGGCATCTATCACAATTCTTGGCAAATGTGTAAGCATCCTTGAATAGGCTTGGCCAATAAAAGCCAGCCTCCAAGACCTTAGCAGCTGTCCTTACTCCACCATAATGTCCTCCATAAGGGGAGCTATTGCAGCTACTCAGAATTCCCTCTTGTTCACATTCAGGGACACATTTTCTAAGGATTTGGTCAGCACACCTCTTGAACAGATAGGGATCATCCCAGAAATAAAATTTAGAATCATGGAGAAATTTCTTTTTTTGATGGGAATTAAATTCCTCATTTATCAATCCAACAGCCAAATAATTGGCAAAATCAGCATACCAAGGGGTATGTATAGATTGAATAGCTAACAAGGTCTCATCAGGGAACATGTCCCTGATTGGCTCTAAGTCTTGCTCATTCTCCTCTAACTTAAGCCTAGATAAATGGTCAGCTATCTGATTTTGGGTGCCACTCCTATCCACAATTTGAACTTGGAATTCTTGAAGGAGTAACATCCATCTAATAAGCCTAGGTTTGCTATCTTTCTTTTCCATTAAGTATTTTATTGCAGAGTGATCAGTGTGCACAATTATCTTGGCTCCAAACAAGTAACTCCTAAAATTTTCAAAAGCAAAAATCACAGCAAGGAGTTCTTTTTCTGTTACTGTGTAATTCAATTGAGCACCTTGCAAGACCTTACTTGCATAATAGATGGAATGGAAGATTTTATTTTTACGCTGTCCTAAAACAGCACCTAATGCCCACTCACTAGCATCAGTCATTACCTCAAATGGTAATGACCAATCTGGTGCAACAATCACAGGGGCAGTTATTAGTTTCTTCTTCAGCTCTTCAAAAGCAGCAAGGCATTGTTCATCGAACAAGAATGGTTTACTAATTTCAAGTAAGCTGCTTAGTGGTTTGGCTACCTTGGAGAAGTCTTTTATAAACCTCCTATAGAAGCCAGCATGGCCAAGGAAACTCCTTATACCTTTGACATCTCTAGGGGGAGGTAATTTCTCAATGACAGAAACTTTTGATTTGTCTACTTCCAAGCCAAATTTAGACACCTTGTGGCCTAACACTATCCCTTTTTTAACCATGAAATGACATTTTTCCCAATTTAACACTAAATTGGTCTCTTCACACCTATGTAACACCTTTGACAGATTAAGCAAACATGTCTCAAAGGAGTCTCCAAATACAGAGAAGTCATCCATAAAGACTTCTACAAAATCCTCAATCATGTCATTGAAGATGGCTGTCATGCATCTTTGGAAGGTTGCAGGGGCATTACAAAGCCCAAAAGGCATCCTCCTAAAGGCAAATGTGCCATAAGGACATGTGAAAGTGGTTTTATGTTGGTCTTCTGGGGCTAATGGGATTTGGTTGTAACCAGAATACCCATCTAAGAAGCAATAGTACTCCTGGCCAACAAGTTTATCAAGCATTTGATCTATGAAAGGTAGAGGGAAATGGTCCTTCTTAGTCGCTGCATTCAATTTTCTATAGTCTTGACAAATTCTCCATCCTGTGACAGTCCTAGTAGGTATGAGTTCATTGTCCTCGTTTAAAACAACTGTAATCCCTCCTTTTTTTGGGACACAATGTAAAGGACTCACCCAATGACTATCACAGATTGGATAGATAACTCCAGCATCTAACCATTTTATTACCTCCTTTTTAACCACCTCTTTCATGGCTGGATTCAGCCTTCTTTGAGGTTCAATCGAACTATTGTTTTCATCTAACAACCTTATCTTATGCATACAAAATGAGGGGCTAATCCCTCTTATATCAGCCATGGTCCAACCAATGGCTTTCTTATGCATTCTAAGGATTTTTAAGAGTTGTTCCTCCTCTGAAACATTCAGAGCAGAGGATACAATTACTGGAAGAGTTTGCTCCTTTCCTAAGAAAGCGTATCTAAGGTGGTTGGGCAGATCCTTCAGTTCTAACTTGGGTGGTTCATCAATGGATGGTTTTAAAGGTTTAGAGGCTCTTTCATGCAGTCCTAAAGATTCAAATTGTTTATCCCCAAAGAACCTTGTTGATTTAGGTTCTATAGCTAAGACAAACTCACTTTCCTCTAGATTTTCAACATTCTGTTCATCTTTTCTTGATTCAGAATTGTTAAATTCATTCTTTAACAAAGAATAGTCAGCTACAATGTGATCTAAAACAGATATTGCAGAACAGTCATCCATATCTTCATCAATAAAATTCATTGCCTTAAGCACATTAAATGTGATCTTTTCCTCATTGACCCTCATAGTTAGCTCTCCTTTTCGAACATCAATTATAGCACCCCCTGTGGCCAAAAATGGCCTACCCACTATGATAGGCACATTCTCATCAACTTCACAATCCAAGATTATGAAATCTGCTGGAAAAATAAATCTGTCAACCTTGACTAAGATGTTTTCTATTTTTCATCAGGGAATGCAAGAGTTTTATCAGCTAATTGGAGGGTAACAGTGGTTGGAGTGGCTGTCATTCCAAGAGTCTTAAAGATAGAAGTAGGCATTAAATTTATGCTAGAGCCTAAGTCACATAAGGCTCTACCAATATATCTATCTCCTATAGTACAAGGGATTGTAAAAGTACCTGGATCTTCCAATTTCTGAGGCAGTTTATTGGAGACATAGCTGCTGCATTCCTTTGTTAATGCTACTGTTTCATACTCTTCAAGCCTCCTCTTCTTTGTGAGAATGTCCTTCATGAACTTCACATAATCTGGCATGTTCTGGAGTGCTTCCACAAAGGGTATGTTTATCTGTAACTGCTTCAGAACATCCAGGAATCGCTTGAAATTCTGCTCTTGGTGTTGCTTATGGAGTCTTTGAGGAAAAGGGATATGTTTTGCCTTAAAGGGTGGTTGAGCAGCCCCTTTATTTTGCTCAGGCTTTCCTGGTTCCCTATAGTTTTGTTCTGTCTTTCCTGCTTCAAAGTTGTTCTCTTCCTCTTGGTTATTTTCTAGAGGAGTGGATACTTCAGCTGTGTTGTCCTCTGACTGACCTTCTTTATCCATCATCTTCCTCAAGGTTGAAGGTCTTATGACTGGTTCTGGTTGATCCACTTCTCTGCCATTCCTTAATTTGAGAGCATGACATGTTTATTTTCCATCCCTGTGTGGGATTTCTGTATCACTAGGGAGTGCTCCCATTTGTCTTCCACTAAGTGCTGCTGCAAGTTGACCTATTTGTGTCTCAATACTTTTCAAAATAGCACTGTGACTTTGAAGCACTGCTGCTTGATTTTGCACAGCATGGTCATTCTTTGCAGCATAGTCTTTCATCCATTGCTCAAGAGGTGGGCGAGGTTCTGCCCCCCCTTGATTTTTCTAGTCTGCAGGAAAGGATTGATTGAATCCAGGAGGGAATGGCATCTTTGATTGAAAATATTGTTGTCCTCCTTGGAAGTTTTGTCCAGGTGGTCTATTTCCAACATTCTGATTATATCCTCCACCTTGGTTTTGGACAAGCTGACCTCCTTGATTTTGCACAAATTGATTGCCATGATTCTGGGCAAATTGTCCACCTTGATTCTGCCATCTAGGTTGATTGAATTGATTTCGGTTGTTGTAACCGCGATTGAAATCCCCCACATACAGAACTGATGTGGGGTTATTAGGGCATTCCTCAAAAATATGTGGCCCATAGCATAAGGAACAGACAACTGCAGTTGCGGCTATCTGCAAAGGTTCTGGACAACTCTTAGAATCCACTACTACCTTAGTAAGATTCTTCACTGTGTTGTTCAAAGAGGCAAGTTCAGCTGCCATAGAGGTATTTTCTGACACTTCATGAATGCCAGCAGCCCTTTTTGGTGGATCTTCTCTATCAAATGGCCATTGAGAGCTGTTCAAGCTGATCACTTCAAGAATGTTGTAAGCCTCAGTGTACTTTTTGAGCAAGAAGGCTCCTCCAGCAGTGGAGTCCAAATTCGATCTCCCTTGCAAGGTTAATCCTCTGTAGAAAATTTGAATAATTGCCCAGTTAGGTAGTCCATGGGTTGGACATTTCCTTAACATTCTCTTGTATCTAGTCCAGGCTTCATGAAGAGATTCTTCAGTACACTGCCTGAAACCAGTAATGTTGTCACGCAAGTCACACACCATCGTTGGAGGAAAGAACTTCATCAGAAACGATTCTCCCAGCTCCTTCCATGTAGAAATGGAGTTAGATGGTAGATTCTCTATCCAGTCTTCTGCTGCTTCTCCCAAAGAATAAGGGAAGAGTTTCATCCTCATGGCTTCATTGGAGACACCAGGGATGGAGAAGGTGTCAGAGATCTTCATGAACTTGGTGATGTGCCTGTGTGGATCCTCATGGGGCAGTCCATGATATTGGGTAATTGATTGAAGGAGCTGCACCATTGCTGGTTTCAAATCGAAATTTGCTTGCAATGGTGGCTGGACTATGCCTGGAATCACTCCATCAAGAGATGGGATTGCATACTCCATTACGGGCAGCTCCTCAGTTATAGGGATTATGGCATTTTCATTACCATTTTCATTGTTCCCATGAATCGAGCTGTTATCATCTGCCATGGTGTGCTTTTCACTGATACCTTCAGAATCAGTGATCTTGCAAGAGTTCAAAGAACTCAAATCTTGTTAAAAGGTTAGAGAAAGAACAGAATCACAAACTCAAGAAATTAGATCAAAGAACTTTAAAAAGAAACTAAATCATGCACCGTTCCCCGGCAACGACGCCATTTTGTTGGGTAGTATTTTCTTGAAAAGAAAGAGGGTTGTCGTTCTCTGGGAACGGAAGAATTGGTTTCTTTAAGAACTTCTTTATCTTAAATCGACTTGTAAAATTCTGATCTTTTGTAACTTTGTAGAAATTGAAACAAGTTTATTTATAACAGTAAAAACGATTATCAGAAAATCCAGAATCCTGACTTCGATGACTTTTCCCTAAAGATATGCAATCATGCACTCTAAATGCTACAGCATGTATGTTTGACCGAATCTGACTTCTTGAAGATCCACACTAAACTTTCCCAAATTTAATGTGTTAAATGATTCACCTTAATTCCTTAAGAGTAAAAATCACTTTACCAAAAAGTTGAAGTACGGTTCTTCCTTAGATTATTCCTAATCTAAGAAACTTGAATTAATAAAATCATGAACTTGAGTTTCCCAACACAAGTTCATGCAAGAATCTTGTCCATTCCCATGGATCTCAAACATCAAAAATACATGCATGCAGACCGTATTATAAAAGGGTACTCAGCATCTCCATCAGAATTCCAGAAAAGGATTTAGCTATGCATGTTGAAAAGTAGAACTAAAATGAAATCTGAGATAAAAGAAAACATGATTCATTCACAAAAATACAGAAATCTTAAAGAGTAGAAATACAGACCAAGATGTTCTTCACGAAATCAAAAGGAAATGCTATGAAAGCTTCAAGAACAGAAAAACTAAGCTATGAACATGCAGCACGATCGCGTCTTCTGAATCCCTTCAAGAGTCGCGTTCTTCACTGTGCAGACGTCTCCAGGAAGATGAAAAACTAAGATTCTAAACTCTCAATGTAAAGATCTAATTACAAACTGAAAACTAAAAACACTCTATGCTATTCTTCTTTTCTTTCGAAACTAAGACTTGCTCTCTAAAAAGTAAAGTTGCTTCCCCTATTCTGTGTGCGTTTTCCTTTTATCAGAATCCTCTTCCTCTTTTCTTGATTTTCTTGGTTAACTCTTCTGACCGTCCAATCCAAGCGGTATCAACGGTTGCCATGCCTCCACCTCCACCTTATCTTCTTTTTAAAATCTTGCCACATGTCATTTCCTGGATAAAAAGGGTAAAAATATTAGTAAAAGAGATAAAACCCTTTTTCTACCCCTTTTTTTTACCACTTGGGCTTACTCCATTAATTTCAGCCCATTTTCACCTACACTTTTACACAGTCAGCCCAAAAACATCAGAAAAATCACCACTTATTTGGGTAAAAATCAATACTAACATCCTACCTTCCCATTTAATCTTTATCATAGGGATTATCTTATTTCTCAACTTTCTTTCATCTCTGTAAAGAATTTTCCACGGTCCCACGGAAGTCTTAAGATTCTTCCATATATGAACCTCGTCAGGCTGTACATCATGAGATTCATCCCAAATATCTCTCTAAAGTTGGGACACGTGGAATACATCATAAATACCAATAATTGTGGAAGCAATACAAACTGATAAGCAACCAGTTTCACCCTTTTATTGTCTGATAGGGACCGCTATATCTGGGACTTAGCTTTCTTACTCCAAGAGCACGCCCCACACCTGTCATAGGTGATAATCTCATAAAACATGCTCACCCTCTGCAAACTCCAGAGGTCGATACTTATAATTATAATAATTTTTCTGGCAACTTTGTGCCTATTTTCATTTATCTCTGATCATTCTGATCTTATTAGAATTGTTATGTTCCAAATCTAGTCTAATGAATTGCCCCTCTCCAACTTCAGTCCAACAAATAGGTGATCTACTCCGCCGGCTATATAAAGTATCATAAGGTACCGTGCCTAAACTGGAATGAAACTGTTATTATATTAGAACTCTACCAGTGGAAGGTACCTATCCCATACCTTACCCTGCTCCAGGGTACAGGCTCTCAGCATATCCTCCAGGGTCTGAATAGTCCTCTCTGTCTGACCATCAGTCTGAGGATGACAAGCCGTGCTCAGTCTCAACTGAGTACTGAAAGCCTTCTACAGTGCTCCCAAGAAGCGAGATGTGAACTTCGGGTCCCGATCACTCATAATGCTCTCAGGCACCCCGTGAAGTCTCATAATCTCCTTCAAATAGAGTGGAGCCAACTGCTCTGTAGAAAAATTCACCTTCACTGGCAGAAAATTGACAGGCTTCGTAAGCAAATCAACAATAATCCATATAGAATCATATCCAGCCTAAGTCCTGGGCAACCCAACAACAAAATCCATGGAAATGCAATCTCACTTCCACACCGGAATATCCAGAGGTTGAAGCAAACCACCAGGTCTCTGGTGTTCAATCTTAACTTTCTGACATATTAGACACTTCTCAATAAACTTTTCAATTCCATTTTTCATATATTGATACCCGAAATCTTTACCTTTAATCATATCTCTAAATTCAACAAGAACATCACATAATTTTGCATTTGTACATTAGCTCTTTCACTAAGTACACAACTCTTTATATTTATATTCACATTTCATAGTATAAGCAGTAAAAGTCCATACGATGCAACAACATATATATATATCATGTATGTGTGCTAACAAGTCTACTGACCCAAAATGCATGTTTTACGCACATCTGCTACATGCATAAGAAGCATAAGGCATCTACCTATACCCACACTCAGGAATTACCATCTTGTGCAACTTCACACTACACTCAGGAATTACCATCTTGTGTGTAATACACCACATAACATACATCATATACCACATAATAATATATATATAGAATGCATCATTTCAATAATCACATTTACACCTTGTTCACATCTTTCTTAATCATAATTTCTCTTTCTCTATTTTGGCACCTCTACGAGTCTTACTCAAAGAAATCAATTCTTTTAATCAAGGTCTATTTGGGTACTTCCAAGAGTCATCACTCATAGAACCATTCCTATAAGAAAACCCAAATTCTCAGATAACCTTAATAGAGTGTATTTTCACTCATTAACCAATACATCTAGGAAAACTTCGCCCTTGCGATGCCACAAAGAAAGCATCTCACTTTTCTATAATCGATAGGGTATCTCACCTTTTACACCTTAATCAAGGCCCACACATATATTCATATCATAATGAATATGTAACTTGGTTTTCTCATCTCATAAAATAATTCCACGTACATACGTGTAAATAAATTTACAAATCCATTATGTCAAATTATATCTTCCAATCCTTGCCTCTCTAGGCTGGCATAACTTATGCACAATCAAAGAATATGGTCACATAGCTTTTCGTACTTATTCCACCTCTTGGTGATTTAGCGTATAACCTCAAATTAGAAAGACTTAAATCTTATATATCAATCCAACATCTCATCATCATGCAATCAAGAATTAACTGCACTGTGTACTCAGCACACCAAGACTACCCGATAAGTCTCAACTCAAAGCAGTATCCACATGGAACTTCCAAGAACCACACCTCTTAGGTTGCATTCCCCAAAGGAAAGCCCATACTACCGATTATTGGCCAAAGAACTAACAGGCACGTTAGTCTTATGTGTACCTCATACACAAAGACAACTCAATAAACTCATCTTCAATTGATTATACCCATGCAACTAGTCATTCCCCAGATTAGCACACCCACAAAGGAATATTCACAGGTGGCACTATCGTAAATTTCTTGCAATAAATATTACATTAGGGGTCTATCCACCTAATCCTTACACACAAGGAACATTGATTAGACTCATCCTGCTAGTCTTTTAATTTACAAAACTCTGACTGGATTTACATTATCCATTGTATTGAGTGATTATATTGTGTGCACTCAACCCCCAACTTGAGGCACTGATACAAGTTGTCTACTTGCAACTCGTTTGATCTTTTTAAAAACACTCATTGTTCAGGTTAAATACCATTCTGGTATTCTACTATCAATTGGTACAACTTACAAATCCAATCACATGGTCGTTCACTCATCATTGAACCATTTCCAAAAGGAGTTGATCTCTCAGTTATCTCTAGCAGTTCATCACATGAATAAGTATTCAAACTTATGTTCTCGATCCAAGAACAGACAATTTTATTCTTGCAGTCAAAATAGAGTAAGCACAAACAGACACTCGTGCCTCCACCTGTTCCAATCACTGATGTAATAATGCCACATACAGTATGCACCAAAAATCTTGGCCTTTAACAGTCCTATCTCATACCACATGAGATACAACTTAGTGCATTCACCCGTCTTTGAATTGACTTACATAGTCTCTAGTACACACAGTACCTTACTGTACTTAATGATTATGTCTTCAGTGGAGTCCAATTCCATTTTCTTACTTTGTACCTTGCACATATCACCACATAATCTAGGATGAACACAAATAGTGGGATAACATGATTGTGCTAGGAGTTATTATACAACATTTCTCTTGTGATATTTAAAAGCATTCATACTTATACCAATCATGCGCACCAAAATATTTACCCATTAAATAGTTCTTCAATTCATTCCGTTTAGGAAGTATTTCAATCATCTTTCATCCCAAAAGTAGAGCCACTTGCTTTTCTAGAATTAGACTCTTTAGCATTCTTTATCTTCTGCCTTTTATGAAGATCCTCAATAGCTCAACATTAATTAATCAGGGTGTGGGAATTTCTACAACCACAACCAGCTAAATTCTCTGCAATTCTATCATTAAGGCCCTTTTTGAAATTTGGCAGCCAATGACTCTAAATCTAGCATAGCCTGCTTGAAATAAGCATGCTTAACCAACTGATTAAACTTGACTAAATATTCTTCAACAGACATGTCTTCCTGCACAAGATCATCATAATCATCCTTCGTCCTTTCCCTAACATCACGGGAAAATACTTGTCAAGAATGTGCCTCTCAAACAAAGACCAAATAAAAGCATAGCCTTGCAGTTCAGAAGAGCGGACAGTGCTCACTCACCAATCTACAACATTACCCTTTAACATGTAGGTGGCACATAATAATCTCCTGTTATCATCAAATTCCATCACTCAAAAATTCTCTTTAAATCCTGAAACCAAGCAGCAATAGCAATAACAACAAGGTCATAACTCCCATCAAGAGTAGGTGGTTGATGCTTCCTGAAAGCATTCAACTATCTATTCTTACGCTCAGATTTACCATTTGGGTGTCTGCTGCACATCAGTTCGTCGAATATGACCAGCACTACCAATACTAGGAGTATAATGGCTAGCTTAACCTTCAATATTACCATCAACATTTACAATCACGGCACACTCTGGTGGAAACGGTGGTAGTGGAGACTGATTTCTCTCTCTGCCATTTCTCACGGCTCTCAACTCTGCCAAAATCTAATTCATCAATAACCGGTTGGCAGCAATAATGTCTTAATTTATCTTCATCAAAGTCTCATTAACTTGCATACTAACAGCCAACTCCTGCTGCACACCCACCAAAGCAACAACAACAACCGGATCCTGACTAGAATTTGCATTAGATGCCTCAGGGTTACTTTAGTTCATAATCAAATCAGCCAACAAGATCTATAACTGTGCATCAGATGTCGCCTGAGTCTTTCTAGGAAGTACCATGACTTTGCACATGTTACACAAAGGAATGAGTTGATCAGGCTCACACTAAGTGGTCACATATGCATTATCATAAAAAACCTAGAAATCACTCACGAACAACACAATTATTGCAATACATCAAGGAATTCCCTTTTCGAAACTGCTCTGATACCATAAAATGTAACGCTCCGTCTGCAGCATCATGCTTAACTTAAATAATGCGGAAGCTAACTGAATAAATTTTTCTATTTATCCTTATGTATTGCAAACATTTTCACTTCCATGGTCAAAATAAAACGGACAGCATTTCCTCTGTATTTTGGACCACTGGGGATAATTCCCACCAAGATAATTTCACCTGATTGACAGTTTATCATAATCCCGACATAAACCATATTACCCAGCCATCCATGGCATAGGCTATCTCATAATCATATTTTCTCTAAATAAAGCCCATGATGTTACTTATATAATTACATCAAATAAACATATGAGATGCAATTAAATAAATAACATAGACCTGATTATGCATCACTAACAGTATATACAGACTATCGACATGGCATAGACACTCCCTATGCTCTCCAAAAGAATAACGTGGTATACATGTTAATCCTGACTATCACGTCGAGTAATATCTCTCATCTGGCCTCTTGCCACGTGATACCTCAGCACCATCAGCTCCTGTACCTGAAATGGTAATCCCCATAACGCGGGGTGAGATAATATAATTACCTCAGTAAGCTAGGGACCCTTGGAGGGCTCCTCCACCCCTAAGCTCACTTTTGGTATAAACACAGTATAAAAATCCATGCATGCATTAGAATATGTATGACAATGTAGTGTGCAATAATGTAATCCTACTGGCCAGAGAATATAACAAGTATGCATTACGCAAGGAAACACCGTCTTGCAACATACCGTATGAGGAAACACCGTCTCATACTATGCATAAGGAAACACCGTCTTATGCCTCACACAAGGAAACACCGTCTTGTGTGGCACACAAACATACATACATATACATGCAACATATAACAAATTATTTTTCAACATACCATATCAAACTACCACCCTCCCTCGAAGTCTGGTGGAACAAAAAGGGGATTAACCCCAAGGACCGCAAGCTTACCTAGCAAGCAATGTCCTCCAATAATTCTCGTGTCCACAAAGTCACGACCTCTCACAAAGTCACAACCTAGTTCCAAGATGTGAAGACAATCAATATTCCTATATACCAGTCTCCCACGTTTAATTTTCAAGACTACACATACCAGTAACCTACACTTGATTTTTAGTCCAATTTGTCAAAATATCCTAAAAGGCGATTTCATAATTTTTCCTTTTACGGGAATCAATCCCAAACATATTTATCAAATGGACTCACCTACAAATCACCCTCCAACTACTCATACGATTTTATTTTTGAAATTGATCACTTACCCTCTTTGAAAATTTAGAGAAAAACTAGGTTTCTTGTAACATCCCGCATAATTAGTAAAATACATAAGTACTATATGTTAAAGGTACATGTGTAGAATTCGGATTTAAGGTTTAGGTTTGATGGCTTGCGAATTATTGATCTTTATCTTTGGATGAGACTAAGGTAAGTATTTAAATTCAATCATAGGAAAATACATATGTAGGCATGTGAATTTATTAAAATCATATGAGTAATTTGAGTGTGTGTTAGAGGGCTTTAGTGTTTATTGGACTTTGGAAGTGGGCTAGTGTGTGTGGACTTGTCACTATTGGACTTGTGTGTTTGGATTCTTTGTGTGTGTGGCCATTGGCCCAAGGAGGTTTTTGGATCAATCCTTTTCAGCCCAAAGTGTACTCACTTTTACCTTCCCTAAGCCTTGTCCAACAAGGTTGTTTGTGCATCAAGAAACTTTCACATGGCAAGAGTAATTCCCACTCAATTCATGCGCATGAGAGACTAGAAAAGCATTAGAAAAATCTGCCAACTTTCCCTTCATGACCGCCACCTCACACCTAGGCTTGTGCACCATTTGAATTCAACTTAATTGCATGAAAGACACATGTACACCTTAGCATCATGTTAGGCTGCATTCTTCTTCATTTTAGGCTGCATTCTTCTCCATTTTAGGCGCACATGGAGGTGTCATGGAGCAGATTTTTTATGACACAAATCTGCCTTTGAGTGTTGACTTGGAGAACCACCTTACACCTTCCATCATGAGGCTGAAATGTGCAGATTTTTGCATGCTTTTGGCAGCCCATCATGAGCCAAATCTGCCCCTTGCTTCCACATGCAACCAAAGAAGGATTTTGGGGCTGCAACCTCCTCATCATGTGCGCACAAGACAGCCCCAAATCAGAGTTTAGGCTGCCACAAATCAGTGCTCATGATGACACCTCCCTTCCTCTCCATCTTGTGCGCATGGCTGGTTTGTTTGTGTAAAAAAGTTCTGACTTGGTAACACAATCAGATCTGAACCTCTCCTCTCCACATCCTTGCATGTGCATAGTGTACTTTAGAAGCAACCCCTTGCTTGTTTGGACCAAGAGTGCAGTCCCACCTTCACAAGAAACCAGAATTTTCATGATGCATCATCATTGCAACCTCCTCCCACTTCTCTTTAAGTTAGGCGCACACTAGAGGGGGGCTGTCCTCATTTTTCATTCAGCCAATTCCTCTCCCTCTCTCTCACTCTCCTAGCCGAACATACAGCCCCCTTGGAGCAAGAAGACTAAGCTAACTCACCTTCCCTCACACTCACACAGCCGTGGCTCAAGGACACCAAGCAAGTGCTAGCTCTTCTCCTCTCTTTCCCTCACTGTCCAGCTTTGTTCCTCACACTTGGAAGCTGTCCAAGATTGTTCCTCCTCACCATTTATGCGCATAGATCATCTCTAGGAAGGGTGGACTTGTTGTTGGTAGAACTAGAAAGGTGTGGTGTGTGAGCAAGTAGTGTGTGCTACAAGAGGTAAGCCTTGAACTTAGACCTCTTTCATGGTGTGTGTGCTTGAATGTCTCCTTGATATGTGTTGTTTTGGATTCTTGAATGAGCATGGTTAAAGTATAAGGATGGAGCTATTTTATGATGACTTGTATGCATGAGTTATAGAATGAAAGTCTCATGGTTATGTTTAAGTTCATGCCACTGTTTCTTGTATGAATATGCCACTGTTTTGAGGAGATATATGCCACTGTTTTGGAATGAATCTACCACCGTTTCAGTTTTACAAGAGCACCATCTTGATGCCATTGTCTTGTATAAAAGTGCCACTGTTTTGAGGATGCATATGCCACTGTTTCGGTTGGACAAGCTCACCATTTTGATGCCACTGTTTTGTATAAAAACACTCACTGTTTCTGCATAAAAACACTCACTGTTTTAGTCCATTATGTGCCACTGTTTCTGCATAAAAACACTCACTGTTTCTGCATAAAAACACTCACTGTTTTAGTCCATTATGTGCCACTGTTTCTGCATAAAAAGCTCACTGTTTTAATGCCACATATGCCACTGTTTTGCACCAAAAACACTCACTGTTTTAGTACTTAATGAGCCACTGTTTCTGCATAAAATAACCACCATCTTGATGTCCAAACACTACCCTCTATGCCACTGTATTGGAGTCTAAATACTCCCATTTTGCCACTGTTTTGATGATCAAGAATCACTATTTATGCCACTGTTTTAATGTCCAAAAAATCATGATTTATGCCACTGTTTTAATCACCATTTATGCCACTGTCTTAATGTTCAAAAATCCCTCTTTATGCCACTGTTTTGATGTGCAAATACCTCTACCTATGTCACTGTTTCATGTTCAAATGCAACCATTCATGCCACTGTTTTGATGCATAAATAACACTCCTTATGCCACTGTTTTGATGTTCAAATGCCACTGTCTAATGCCACTGTTCTGCCACTGTTTTGAGGTCCAAGATGTCACTGTTTCTGTTTTAAAACGTTCACTGTTTCTGCTGTAAGGTGCTACTATTTTTCTGCTGTAAAACGTCACTGTTTCTGTCCACTGTTTTTAAGGAGAACGTCACTGTTTCTGCCCACTGTTTTAAAGAACAACTCACTGTTTCTGCTCACTGTTTTAAGCACAAACGTCACTGTTTTCTGCTGTAAAACACTGCTGTATGCTCACTGTTTTTCTGCTGTAAAACACTGTTGTATGCTCACTGTTTTCCACTGTAAAACGCTGCTGTATGCTCACTGTTTCTGCTGTATATCGCCGCTGTAAATGATTGGTTGTAATTGATTTAGGTGCGCCTAAGAAGTGAGATACTTCGCCGCTGTTTGATATTGTTTAAGGCACACAAGGTAAGTGTCAGGCGATAATACCTAATGTGACTATTGACTACTGGTATAAAATTGTGACATGATGCTACATATTCCGTAAAAGTATTATGTTCCGTTATGATGAAAGGAAACTGCCAAAAATGTGCCGTGATGGCTATATGATTATGAGGTAAAGACGTTATGTGGCAGCATAACGCATATGAAAAGTATATGTGCCGTGATGGCTATATGAAAGGTATATAAGCATGCACCTTGCATCATACCGCATTTTTACGCTTTGTGTGTGAAAGCATAGCATGACATGCATGTATCAAGATCATATAGGCTTTGTTTTAGAATAGTTATGTACAGGACCATGTGTTTGAGCAAGAATCATATAGGCATCCCCAAGGTACCGGGGTATGGGACACTTGGCATCAGTCCGCATAGGCCCACAGTTGGAATCCACATGGAGCTCAGGTGCCAAGGGTTATTTGATTCCACTGTGAAGTGCGCGCACGACGGTGCTAAAGCGCAAAGGAAGGCGTTATATACGCAATATATGAATATGATGAAAAGGAAAGGCGTTATATGCGCTATATATATGAATATGATGAAAAGGAAAAAGGAAAAGGAACAAGGATATGTTGAAGTGACTGTTTATGATTTTGTGCCTAGTTAATACTGTTATATTACTGGTTTTGTTGCCACACTACTGGGATTATTCTCACCCCTTCGGGGCTGCTATTTTTCCAAAATGGCAGGAGGACGTAAAAGCATTTGAAGGAGTGATGTTTTGCTGTTGCTTGCTGATGCATGGATTATCACTGTTGCTGTTTGATTGATTGGATGACTGTAATGTTTAATGTTTTGGTACTCTTGGATGACTGTAGACCTTATCATCTTTATTTTATCTTGAACTTTACGAACAGCGGCTATTTTTGGAAAACGTTTGTGAAAGGGATTTTTGAAAGACTTAAGTGCTGAAATTTTTACAGAGCACCTTACGGGTGGTGTTTTTATGAGCAAACGAACTCTGATTTACTATTATTTTATATGCACGCGAAGCCCCAAATGTGTTCTTTCTAAATCACTTGAAATATTTTTTATCGTCCAAACTTCTGTGATAAGAACTTCTAAATGTCTTACGGGTTTGTACTTAGAATAAGAATCTTTGTTAGCTTATGTGACGTAACGACTCTAATTCCGCTTAGCAAACGACTCTCTTGGATGCATACAAGGGAGGGCGTTACACTAATTGGTATCAGAGCCAGGTTGGTCCATGGATTTGCTTGTGATTGATTGAATTGATTGTTGATTGTGTTTATCTGCTGAGTGACTGTCTAAATGTGCTATAGTTTAAGTATATATTAGCTAGGGTAGTTAGATTGTTTAGGCCGTTCTGTGATAAGACACGGATGCATTGTTAACTTGTCCGAATTGAACGCGAGTACCTACTTGGGACTGCTGCCATGAATAACTTGCGGTGAGCCTGATCAACTCATCTCAGGATATTGTGAATGCAGAATCATGGCAGGTGGTCGCGGTTCAACTCGGGGAAGGTCTGGCGATGCGGAAGGGGATCTTATCACTACTATTGGGGGACTGGCAACGTTTATCCAGAGTATGAGCCAAGAATGGCTGCAGATGATCGAGCATATCTTCGAACGCATGGCATGCCCGGAAGCGCAGAAGACTGATTACGCATCGTACCAGCTGATGGGAGAAACTTTAACATGGTGGACTGGTGCGAGGGCTCTGCTGAGAGCTCAGGACGTTGAACTAACATGGGCCGTATTCAGACAAGTATTTTTGGATAAGTATTTTCCTAAAGCAATGAGAAGAATGAAGCACACGGAACTGCTATCACTCAGGAAGGTTCTTCAGGACGACACCTGGTAGGGGTCGAGGCAGAGGTCCGCAGTTGCAGGCGCGGCCTGGAAATTTTAAGAGAAGCTATACTGTTGGTCAGTCATCGACTGGACGTCAGGGTGCGACTGTTTGTGCTACATGTGGAAAGAATCACTTTGGAGTTTGTCGCCAGAACAACAATGCATGTTTCAGATGTGGCCAGCAAGGACATTTCGCTTACGAATGCCCCCGGAACGCTAATCCGCAACCTACGCAAGCACGGGTGTTCGCACTGGATGCGAAAGATGGTAATTTTCAACCTTTCTCTCTCATTTCTTTATTACAAGTTAGAAAAGAGCTCCGCAAGGGAGCAGCAGGGTATCTCTTGTCGATCGAGGCTGAAACATCGGTTGACAATCAAATTCAGAATGTACCGGTAGTTAGAGAATTCGAGGAGGTATTCCCGGATGAAATACCTCGATTGCCTCCTCATAGGGAAATAGAATTTTCTATCGATCTTGTTCCTGGAGTTGGACCAATCTCCATTGCCCCGTATCGTATGGCGCCGTTGGAACTGCGAGAGTTGAAGAAGCAGATAGAAGAACTTTTGGCAAAGGAATTCATCAGACCGAGTACCTCCCCATGGGGTGCTCCAGCCATCTTGATTAAGAAGAAGGATGGAAGTTTACGTCTGTGTGTAGATTATCGTCAGCTGAACAAAGTAACGGTGAAGAATAAGTATCCGCTACCGAGGATCGACGATTTGATGGACCAGCTGAGAGGAGCCAGAGTCTTTTCCAAGATAGATTTACGATCGGGATACCATCAGATCCGGGTCAAACCGGAGGATATTCCAAAAACCGCTTTTAGGACTCGTTATGGGCACTACGAATATCAGGTGATCCCATTCGGACTTACGAATGCTCCAGCGGTATTCATGGGCTACATGAACCGCATCTTCCGCCCGTTCCTTGATCAATTTGTTATTGTGTTTATCGACGACATCCTGATTTACTCAGCTAATAAAGAGCTGCATGCGGAACATCTGAGGATTGTCTTGCAAATCTTGAGGGAGAAGCAACTGTACGCGATGTGGTCGAAGTGCGAGTTTTGGCTTAAAGAGGTCCAGTTTCTGGGCCATGTCATTTCATCAGAAGGTATCGCGGTGGACCCCAGCAAAGTTGAAGCTGTCATGAATTGGGAACGACCCAAGACTGTCACCGAAGTAAGAAGTTTCTTAGGACTTGCTGGATACTATCGAAGGTTCATCCAGAATTTCTCTCAGATAGTGCAACCTCTTACTCGTCTCACTCGGAAGGACAAGCCTTTTGAGTGGACTGAAGCTTGTGAAGAATGTTTCATGGAACTAAAGAGCAGACTAACGAGTGCTCCCGTACTCACGATTCCGGATCCTACCCGAAAGTTCGAAGTATACTGCGATGCGTCGCTGAAAGGACTTGGATGCGTGTTGATGCAGGATCGTATGGCGGTAGCTTATGCTTCCCGACAACTAAAGCCTCACGAAGAGAATTATCCTACGCACGATTTGGAGTTAGCAGCTTTAGTGTTCGCACTTAAAATCTGGAGGCACCACTTGTATGGTTCGCAGTTCGACGTGTTCAGCGATCATAAGAGTTTGAAGTATTTGTTCGACCAGAAGGAGCTGAATATGCGGCAACGACGGTGGATGGAATTTCTGAAGGATTATGATTTTACCCAGGAAAGGCAAACGTGGTAGCTGACGTCCTGAATAGGAAGACACTTCACACTGCAACTCTGATGACAGAAGAACTGAAATTGTTTGAGGCCTTTCGAGACTTGAATTCATCTGTAGACGAGAGAGGGCACAGCATAAGATTGGGAAATATAAAGGTGGAGAATGAACTGATCAGTAGAATTAAGGAAGCTCAGAAAGATGAAGAGTTAGTCCGCGAATTGGTTGGCAACCAAGATGTTGTAAAAGATGAGAATGATAGTTGGAGATTTCAAGGTCGGTTAGTTGTGCCGAATGAAGAGTTGAAGCAAGAAGTTTTGCAGGAGGCCCACAAGGGTAAGTATGCAGTTCATCCTGGATCCACGAAGATGTACCATGATTTGAAGACCACATTTTGGTGGCCGGGTATGAAGCATGATATTGCTGAGTATGTATCTCGGTGCTTAACTTGTCAGAAGGTGAAGTACGAACATCAGAAACCGTCGGGACTCCTTCAACCTTTGGAGATTCCCGAATGGAAGTGGGACAGTATCGCGATGGATTTTGTAGTTGGACTTCCTCGGACGCGAGAAGGATATGATGCTATCTGGGTGATTGTTGATCGTTTAACGAAGTCAGCTCATTTCTTGCGTGTTAGAACCACATATAATACAGAGAGGCTTGCCAGAATTTACCTGCAGGAGATTGTGAAGCTGCACGGAGTTCCTACGAGTATTGTCAGTGATCGTGATCCCAAGTTTACATCTAAGTTCTGGGAATCCTTTCAAAGAGCATTAGGGACCCAATTGAGGTTGAGTACTGCTTATCATCCGCAGACCGATGGTCAAACGGAACGCACCATTCAAGCATTAGAGGACATGTTCCGAGCATGCGTTTTGGAGTTAGGAGGCAGCTGGGACAACTATCTTTCGTTGATTGAGTTTGCTTACAACAACAGTTACCATTCCAGTATTCAGATGGCACCGTACGAAGCTTTGTATGGGAGAAAGTGTAGATCCCCTTTATACGGGACTTAAGTGGGTGAGCGAAGTATGTTAGGACCTGACTTAATTCAAGAAACATCCGAACAAGTAAAGAAGATTCGAGAAAATATGCAGCGGGCTCAGGCCAGACAGAAGAGTTATTACGACAAGCGTCATAAGCCCCTATCTTTCGAAGTCGGAGACCATGTATTCTTGAGAATCACACCTACATCGGGACTCGGAAGGAGAATGGGAGTTAAGAAGTTAAGTCCACGGTACTTAGGACCGTATCTGCTCAGGGACCGGATTGGAGAGTCTGCATACCGGTTGGCTTTACCACCCAATCTGTCAGGAATTCACAATGTATTTCATGTGTCGCAGCTACGGAGGTATCTTTCTGACC
>JAVKPL010005724.1:22500-24923 GCA_032173675.1 Gastrolobium villosum | reverse complement strand
CATATTAATGATTAATGAGTCAGTTATAAAGTAATGAGGCTGTTACGTGTGGAGTTATGTTATTCAGATCAATGAAGAGGATTGCGATGCGGGATGAAACTTGGATGATATTAATGAGTTAGTTATAAAGTAATGAGGCTGTTATGTGTGGAGTTATGTTATTCATATCAATGATTAATGAGTCAGTTATAAAGTAATGAGGCTGTTACGTGTGGAGTTAAGTTATTCAGATCAATGAAGAGGATTGCGATGCGGGATGAAACTTGGATGATATTAATGAGTTAGTTATAAAGTAATGAGGCTGTTATGTGTGGAGTTATGTTATTCATATCAATGATTAATGAGTCAGTTATAAAGTAATGAGGCTGTTACGTGTGGAGTTAAGTTATTCAGATCAATGAAGAGGATTGCGATGCGGGATGAAACTTGGATGATATTAATGAGTTAGTTATAAAGTAATGAGGCTGTTATGTGTGGAGTTATGTTATTCATATCAATGATTAATGAGTCAGTTATAAAGTAATGAGGCTGTTACGTGTGGAGTTATGTTATTCAGATCAATGAAGAGGATTGCGATGCGGGATGAAACTTGGATGATATTAATGAGTTAGTTATAAAGTAATGAGGCTGTTATGTGTGGAGTTATGTTATTCATATCAATGATTAATGAGTCAGTTATAAAGTAATGA
This sequence comes from Gastrolobium villosum, assembly GCA_032173675.1. Taxonomy (NCBI): domain Eukaryota; kingdom Viridiplantae; phylum Streptophyta; class Magnoliopsida; order Fabales; family Fabaceae; genus Gastrolobium; species Gastrolobium villosum. The sequence continues at coordinate 24,234 of JAVKPL010005724.1, read as the reverse complement.
GGCTGTTACGTGTGGAGTTATGTTATTCAGATCAATGAAGAGGATTGCGATGCGGGATGAAACTTGGATGATATTAATGAGTTAGTTATAAAGTAATGAGGCTGTTATGTGTGGAGTTATGTTATTCATATCAATGATTAATGAGTCAGTTATAAAGTAATGAGGCTGTTACGTGTGGAGTTATGTTATTCAGATCAATGAAGAGGATTGCGATGCGGGATGAAACTTGGATGATATTAATGAGTTAGTTATAAAGTAATGAGGCTGTTATGTGTGGAGTTATGTTATTCATATCAATGATTAATGAGTCAGTTATAAAGTAATGAGGCTGTTACGTGTGGAGTTATGTTATGGAGTTATGTTATTTATATCAATGATTAATGAGTCAGTTATAAAGTAATGAGGCTGTTACGTGTGGAGTTAAGTTATTCAGATCAATGAAGAGGATTGCGATGCGGGATGAAACTTGGATGATATTAATGAGTTAGTTATAAAGTAATGAGGCTGTTATGTGTGGAGTTATGTTATTCATATCAATGATTAATGAGTCAGTTATAAAGTAATGAGGCTGTTACGTGTGGAGTTATGTTATTCAGATCAATGAAGAGGATTGCGATGCGGGATGAAACTTGGATGATATTAATGAGTTAGTTATAAAGTAATGAGGCTGTTATGTGTGGAGTTATGTTATTCATATCAATGATTAATGAGTCAGTTATAAAGTAATGAGGCTGTTACGTGTGGAGTTAAGTTATTCAGATCAATGAAGAGGATTGCGATGCGGGATGAAACTTGGATGATATTAATGAGTTAGTTATAAAGTAATGAGGCTGTTATGTGTGGAGTTATGTTATTCATATCAATGATTAATGAGTCAGTTATAAAGTAATGAGGCTGTTACGTGTGGAGTTATGTTATTCAGATCAATGAAGAGGATTGCGATGCGGGATGAAACTTGGATGATATTAATGAGTTAGTTATAAAGTAATGAGGCTGTTATGTGTGGAGTTATGTTATTCATATCAATGATTAATGAGTCAGTTATAAAGTAATGAGGCTGTTACGTGTGGAGTTATGTTATTCAGATCAATGAAGAGGATTGCGATGCGGGATGAAACTTGGATGATATTAATGAGTTAGTTATAAAGTAATGAGGCTGTTATGTGTGGAGTTATGTTATTCATTGATTGATATTAATGAGTCAGTTATAAAGTAATGAGGCTGTTATGTGTGGAGTAATGAGGCTGTCATGTGTGGAGTTATGTTATTCATTGATTGATATTAATGAGTCAGTTATAAAGTAATGAGGTTGTTATGTGTGGAGTTATGTTATTCATATCAATGATTAATGAGTCAGTTATAAAGTAATGAGGCTGTTATGTGTGGAGTTATGTTATTCAGATCAATGAAGAAATTCTCCACGAAATCCAATGAAACTTGGATGGGATGTTGGATATATTTAAGTATGGACGCCTGCAAAGAAACCAGATCAAAATTCGATGCCGGGGTATGCTTTTCCATTTTTTCGGATTTTCTCAATTTTCGCCTGTTCAGGGATCGATAAAAAATATTTCAGGCCCCGAAAAAGTGGTCTAAACGATGGAATTTGGCAAAAATAGGGTGGGCGTAACGATTCTCTCGTTAGTCTTGATCGGATGGCCACCCTCTACAAATTGGGCCTTCTTCCTCCTCGCAAAAAAAGTGGTCTACTTGTGCAAAATTGGCAAATGCATA
>JAVKPL010005724.1:5000-15000 GCA_032173675.1 Gastrolobium villosum | reverse complement strand
TAAATCATGGTTTTTGGACATTGAAACAGTGGCATATTATGGACTAAAACAGTGGCATTTGATGCATAAAAACAGTGGCATTTTATGCATATAAACAGTGGCATATGATGACTAAAACAGTGGCATATTATGCATAAAAACAGTGGCATATGATGACTAAAACAGTGGCCTTTTATGCATAAAAACAGTGGCATTTTAAGCATGGAAACAGTGACATTTGATGACTAAAACAGTGGCCTTTTATGCATAAAAACAGTGGCATTTTATGCATAGAAACAGTGGCATTTGATGACTAAAACAGTGGCATTTTATGCATAGAAACAGTGGCATTTGATGACTAAAACAGTGGCATTTTATGCATAGAAACAGTGGCATTTGATGACTAAAACAGTGGCATTTTATGCATAAAAACAGTGGCATTTGATGACTAAAACAGTGGCATTTCATGCATAAAAACAGTGGCTTAGGGAGCACTAAAACAGTGACATATATGTGCAGAAACAGTGGCATATAATGTGCAGAAACAGTGGCATATATGTGCAGAAACAGTGGCATATATGTGCAGAAACAGTGGCATATATGTGCAGAAACAGTGGCATGTAATGTGCAGAAACAGTGGCATATAATGTGCAGAAACAGTGGCATGTAATGTGCAGAAACAGTGGCATATAATGGTGATCTTGAGGGACCGAAGCAGTGAGCATTTTATCATCAAAACAGTGGCACATACATAGGGAAACAGTGGCATATTTCTCTTTAAAACAGTGGCCTAATCATACAAAACAGTGGCATATAATCTTAAGCATGACCATGAGACTTTTATGCATACAATTCACCATGAAATAGCTCCACCATTCTAATTTTTTTACCATGCTCATACTTGAATCCAAAACCACACATAATCAAGGATACATTTAAGCACACACACATGGTTACACAATGAAAGAGTTCAAGGCTTACCTCTTGTAGCACACTCTTCACCACACCCTTCCTAGCTCTACTTCACAACAAGTCCTCACTTCCTATGGTGATCTATGCGCAACAAGGTGAGGATGAACACACTAGGACAGCTTCAAGGTTGAGGAACAAGGCTTGCACTAGCTTGGTGTATGGTCACGGTTGGGGTGAGGGAAGGAGGGAGTTGGCTTGGCAAAGTCTTCTTGCTCCAAGGAAGCTTGTTGGTGCGGCTAGAGAGAGTGAGGAGGAGGAGAGTTGGAGTTGGCTGCACAAGTGAATGGGGGCAGCCCCCTCTTGTGCGCATAAATAAGGGGAGAAGGGAGGAGGTTGCAATGATTTAACATCATGAAAAATTCTGATTACTTGAGGGGATGGGGCTGCATACAAGGGCTGAACAAGCAAAGGGTTTGCTTCTAAATTACTCTATGCACATGCAAGGAAGTGAGGGAGATAAGTTCAGATTTAAAAGCTGTCCTAAGTCAGAATTTTTCTCTGCACAACAGCCATGACTTGCGCACCTAGAGGAGTGGAAAGGAAGTGTCATTTGTGGCAGCCTAGACTCTGATTTGGAGCTGCATAAAATGATGAAGATGCAGCCCCAAGACCCTACTATGATGCATGTGGAAGCAAGGGCAGGTTTGACTCATGATGGGCTGCAAAAAGCTTGCAAAAATCTGCACATGGCAGCCTCATGATGGGAGGTGTAAGGGGTTTCTCTTGGTCAACACTCAAGTTAGATTTGTGCATAAAAAATCTGCACCAAGACCCCTTCCATGTGCGCCTAAATGGGGAAATATGCAGCCTAAAATCATGCTAAAAGGTCCATGTGGCTTCCATGCAATGAGGTTGAAATCAAGTGATGCATAAACAAGGTGAGGTGGCGGTCAACAAGAGGGAAAAATTGGCAGATTTTCATGGTCCTAGTTACTCTCTTATGCGCATGGAAAGAAGAGTGAAATGCATCTTGCCATGTGCAAGTTCCTTGGTGCATAAACAACCTTGTTGGACAAGGCTTAGGGGAAAAAAGGTGTGGGTTTAACCTTGGGCTGAACTTGATGGATCCAAAAGCCATCCTTGGGCCATTGGCCACACACACAAAGAACCCAAACACACAAGTCCAATAGTAACAAGTCCATACACTCACTAGCCCACTACCAAAGTCCACTAAGCACTAAAGCCTTCTAACACACACTCACATTACTCATATGATTAAATTCACATGTCTACTTATGTACCCTCCTATGGTTTAATTTAATTAATTACCTTAGTCTTGACCAAGGATAAAGATCAAACAATTCGCAAGCCATCACACATAGACCATAAATCCGAATTCTACACATGTACTTATAACATATAGTACTTATGTATTCTACTAATTATGCGGGATGTTACACTCTCCCCACCAAAAAGGAATTTTGTCCGCAAAATAAACTTACTTAAGAGCTAAACAGTTCTGGATAGCGTTTCTGAATGTCGTCCTCGCGCTCCCAAGTGGCTTCAGCTTTCGATCTGTTGTTCCACAATACCTTCACCAACGGAATCTCTTTAGAACGGAGTCGCTTGACGGATCTTTCAAGAATTTGGAACGGTTGCACTTGATAAGTCAGATTTTCCTTTAGTTCTACTTCTTCCGGCTGTAACACGTGAGATGGATCAGAGAGGTACCTACGTAGCTGTGACACATGAAATACATTGTGAATTCCTGACAAATTGGGTGGTAAGGCCAACCGGTATGCAGACTCTCCAATCCGGTCCATAATCAGATACGGTCCTAAGTACCGTGGACTTAACTTCTTAACTCCCATTCTCCTTCCGAGTCCCGATGTAGGCGTGATTCTCAAAAATACATGATCTCCGGCTTCGAAAGATAGAGGCTTATGACGCTTGTCGTAATAATTCTTCTGTCTGGCCTGAGCCCTCTGCATATTCTCCCGAATCTTCTTTACCTGTTCGGATGTTTCTTGAATTAGATCAGGTCCTAACATACTTCGCTCTCCCACTTCAGCCCAACATAAAGGGGATCTGCATTTTCTCCCATACAAAGCTTCATACGGTGCCATCTGAATACTGGAGTGGTAACTATTGTTGTAAGCGAACTCAATCAAAGAAAGATAATTATCCCAGCTGCCTCCTAACTCCAAAACACATGCTCGCAACATGTCCTCTAAGGCTTGAATGGTGCGTTCCGTCTGGCCATCGGTCTGCGGATGATAAGCAGTACTCAACCTCAATTGGGTCCCTAACGCTCTTGAAAGGATTCCCAAAACTTAGATGTAAACTTGGGATCACGATCACTGACAATACTCGTAGGAACTCCGTGTAGCTTCACGATCTCCTGCAGATAAATTTTAGCAAGCCTCTCTGTATCATACGTGGTTCTAACACGCAAGAAATGAGCTGACTTCGTTAAACGATCGACAATCACCCAGATAGAATCATATCCTTCTCGCGTCCGAGGAAGTCCAACTACAAAATCCATCGCGATACTGTCCCACTTCCATTTGGGGATCTCCAAAGGTTGAAGGAGTCCCGACGGTTTCTGATGTTCGTACTTCACCTTCTGACAAGTTAAGCATCGAGATACATACTCCGCAATATCACGCTTCATACCCGGCCACCAAAACGAGGTCTTCAAATCATGGTACATCTTCGTGGATCCAGGATGAACTGCATACTTACCCTTGTGAGCCTCCTGTAAAACTTCTTGTTTCAACTCTTCATTTGGCACAACCAGCCGTCCTTGAAATCTCCAAACATCATTCTCATCCTTTACAACATCTTGGTTACCAACCAAATCACGGACTAACTCTTCATCTTTCTGAGCCTCCTTGATTCTACTGATCAATTCATTCTCCACTTTTATATTTCCCAATCTTATGTTATTCCCTCTCTCGTCTACCGATAAGTTCAAGTCTCGAAAGGCCTCAAACAACTTCAATTCTTCCATCATCAGAGTTGCAGTGTGCAGTGTCTTCCTACTCAGGGCGTCAGCTACCACGTTTGCCTTTCCTGGGTGGTATTTAAGTTCAAAATCGTAGTCCTTCAGAAATTCCATCCACCGACGTTGCCGCATATTCAGCTCCTTCTGGTCGAACAAGTACTTCAAACTCTTATGATCGCTGAACACGTCAAACTGCGAACCATACAAGTGGTGCCTCCAGATTTTAAGTGCGAACACTATAGCTGCTAATTCCAAATCGTGCGTAGGATAATTTTCCTCGTGAGGCTTTAGTTGTCGAGATGCGTAAGCTACCGCCATACGATCCTGCATCAACACGCATCCGAGTCCTTTCAGCGACGCATCGCAGTATACTTCAAACCTTCGAGTAGGATCCGGAATCGTGAGTACGGGAGCACTCGTTAATCTGCTCTTCAGTTCCAAGAAACATTCTTCACAGGCTTCAGTCCACTCAAAAGGCTTATCCTTCCGAGTGAGACGAGTAAGGGGTTGCACTATCTGAGAGAAATTCTGGATGAACCTTCGATAGTATCCAGCAAGACCTAAGAAACTTCTTACTTCAGTGACCGTCTTGGGTCGTTCCCAATTCATGACAGCTTCAACTTTGCTGGGGTCCACCGCGATACCTTCTGATGAAATGACATGGCCCAGAAACTGGACCTCTTTAAGCCAAAACTCGCACTTCGACCATTTCGCGTACAACTGCTTCTCCTTCAAGACTTGCAAGACAATCCTCAGATGTTCCGCGTGCAGCTCTTCATTAGCCGAGTAAATCAGGATATCGTCGATAAACACAATAACAAACTGGTCAAGAAAGGGGCGGAAGATGCGGTTCATGTAGTCCATGAATACCGCTGGAGCATTCGTAAGTCCGAATGGGATCACCTGATATTCGTAGTGCCCATAACGAGTCCTAAAAGCGGTTTTCGGAATATCCTCCGGTTTGACCCGGATCTGATGGTATCCCGATCGTAAATCTATCTTGGAAAAGACTCTGGCTCCTCTCAGCTGGTCCATCAAATCGTCGATCCTCGGTAGCGGATACTTATTCTTCACCGTTACTTTGTTCAGCTGACGGTAATCTACACACAGACGTAAACTTCCATCCTTCTTCTTAATCAAGATGGCTGGAGCACCCCATGGGGAGGTACTTGGTCTGATAAATTCCTTGGCCAAAAGCTCTTCTATCTGCTTCTTCAACTCGCGCAGTTCCAAAGGTGCCATGCGATACGGGGCAATGGAGATTGGTCCAACTCCAGGAATAGGTTCGATCGAAAATTCTATTTCCCTATGAGGAGGCAATCGAGGTATTTCATCCGGGAATACCTCCTCGAATTCTCTAACTACAGGTACATTCTGAATTGGATTGTCAACCGAGGTCTCAGCCTCGATCGACAAAAGATACCCTGCTGCTCCCTTGCGGAGCTCTTTTCTAACTTGCAATAAGGAAATGAGAGTGAAAGGTTGAAAATTACCATCTTTCGCAGGAACGACGACTTTCCCCGCTCGACAGTCCAACGTTATCCCGTTTTCCGTCAACCAGTCCATACCGATAATCACATCAAAGTTGAATACCGGCAGGACCACCAAGTTAACTGTATACGTGTTCCCTTCGTACTGCAAGGTAACACCTCTGCAGATCTCTGAGGCTGTACACGATCCTCCGGTAGGTGTGCTGATGTGTAACTCATAAGGTAACGGGGTTGGGGTGATGCCTATTCTCAAGGCAGTATGCTTTGCCATAAAAGAGCCAGATGCTCCAGAATCAAAGATAACAGAAATTGGGTGACCATTCAAAGTGACATTACCTTTGATCAGGTTGGGAAACTTCTGCGCTTCATTTGCATCCAAAGTGAACACCCGTGCTTGCGGAGGCTGTTGATCAGCGTTCTGGGGGCATTTGTAAGCAAAATGACCTTGCTGGCCGCATCTGAAGCATGCATTGTTGTTCTTGCGACAGACTCCAAAGTGATTCTTTCCACATGTAGCACAAACAGTCGCACCCTGACGTCCAGTCGACGATTGACCCACCGTAAAGTTTCTCTTAAAGTTTCCAGGTCGTGCCTGCAACTGCGTACCTCTGCCTCGACCCCTACCAGGTGCCGCCCTGAAGAATCTGCCTGCTCGGTTTCCTCCGTGGAATTGTGTTGGTGGCTTGTTCAAGTTCTTGGCCTCCAGAATGATCCCTTCTGCCTGACGACTCTGGTTGATGAGTTCCGGAAGTGTACGATTAGCCGTGGTCAAAATGAGCTTACGGATCTCCGGGTGTAATCCGCTTTCGAACTTCTCCACCTGCCATTCTTCATCATAGATGTTCCGGTCAAAGTTGGCGTACTCGATCAGCTGCCCAAATTTTGCAATATACTCATTAACCGTCATGTTGTCCTGCCTGAGTGACAGCAGTTCAGTGTGCTTCATCCTTCTCATTGCCTTAGGAAAATACTTGTCCAAAAATACTTGTCTGAACACAGCCCATGTTAGTTCCACGTCCTGAGCTCTCAGCAGAGCCCTCGCACCAGTCCACCATGTTAAGGCTTCTCCCATCAGCTGGTACGACGCGTAATCAGTCTTCTGCGCTTCCGGGCATGCCATGCGTTCGAAAATATGCTCGATCATCTGCAGCCACTTCGCTGCAGCCTCGGGGTTGTCTTCACCCTCAAAGGTAGGTGGTTGGAAGTTGCGGAAGTCTTTCAACCTCCGACGGGCAATTTCTTCTGCATTTTCATGCAGTGGGGGTTGGTTCTGATTCTGTTGCCTATGGTCGCGCCATTCTTGGCTCATATTCTGAATAAACGTTGCCAGTCCCCCAATGGTAGTGATAAGATCCTCTTCCGCATCGCCAGTCCTTCCCCGAGTTGAACCGCGACCACCCGCCATGATTCTGCACTCACAATATCAGGAAATGAGTTGATCAGGCTCACCGCAAGTTATTCATGGCAGCAGTCCCAAGCAGGTACTCGAGTTCAATTCGGACAAGTTAGCTATGCATCTGTGTCTTATCACAGAACAGTCCTAACAATCTAACTATACTAGCTAATACATATACTTAAACTATAGCACATTTAGACAGTCAATCAGCAGATAAGCACAATCAACAATCAATTCAATCAAACACAAGCAAATCCATGGACCAAACTGCTCTGATACCAATTAGTGTAACGCCCTCCCTTGTATGCATCCAAGAGAGTCGTTCGCTAAGCGGAATTAGAGTCGTTAACGTCACATGAGCTAACAAAGAATCTCATAGCAGTATACAAATCCGTATAAAAATTTCAGCACTTAAATTCTTTTCACAAGGGTTTTCCAAAATAGCCGCTGTTCATAAAAGTTCAAGCTAACATAAAGATGATAAGGACTACAGTCATCCAAAAGTACCAAAACATTAATCATTACAGTCATCCATTTAAACAAACAGCAACAGTGATAATCCACGCATCAGCAATCAACAGCAAAATATCACTCCTTCAAATGCTCTTGCGTCCTCCTGCCATTTTGGAAAATAGCAGCCCCGAAGGGGTGAGAATAATCCCAGTAGTGTGGCAACAAAACCAGTAATATAACAGTATTAACTAGGCACAAAATCATAAACAGTCACTTCAACATATCCTTGTTCCTTTTTCCTTTTCCTTTTTATCATATTCATATATTGCGTATATAACGCCTTTCCTTTGCGCTTTTAGCACCGTCGTGCGCGCACTTCACAGTGGAATCAAATATACCCTTGGCACCTGAGCTCCATGTGGATTCCAACTGTGGGCCTATGCGGACTGATGCCAAGTGTCCCATACCCCGGTACCTTGGGGATGCCTATATGATGCTTGCTCAAACACATGGTCCTGTACATAACTATTCTAAAACAAGGCCTATATGATCATGATATATGCATGTCATGCTATGCTTTCACACACAAAGCGTAAAAATGCGGTATGATGTAAGGTGCATGCTTATATACCTTTCATATGCGTTATGCTGCCACATAACGTCTTTACCTCATAATCATATAGCCATCACGGCACATTTTTGGCAGTTTCCTTTCATCATAATGGAACATAATATTTTTACGGCATATGGAGCATCATGTCACAATTTCATACCAGTAGTCAATAGTCACATTAGGCAATATCGCCTGACACTTACCTTTGCGTGCCTTAAATATTACCAAACAGCAGCGAAGTATCTCACTTCTTAAGCGCACCTAAATCAATTACAACTAATCATTTACAGTGGCTATTTACAGCAGAAACAGAGAGCATACAGCAGTGTCTTACAGTGGAAAACAGTGAGCATACAGCAGTGTTTACAGCAGCAAAACAGTGAGCATACAGCAGTGTTTACAGCAGCAAAACAGTGAACATACAGCAGTGTTTACAGCAGCAAAACAGTGAGCATACAGCAGTGTTTACAGCAGCAAAACAGTGAGCATACAGCAGTGTTTACAGCAGCAAAACAGTGAGCATAAATCATGGTTTTTGGACATTGAAACAGTGGCATATTATGGACTAAAACAGTGGCATTTGATGCATAAAAACAGTGGCATTTTATGCATATAAACAGTGGCATATGATGACTAAAACAGTGGCATATTATGCATAAAAACAGTGGCATATGATGACTAAAACAGTGGCCTTTTATGCATAAAAACAGTGGCATTTTAAGCATGGAAACAGTGACATTTGATGACTAAAACAGTGGCCTTTTATGCATAAAAACAGTGGCATTTTATGCATAGAAACAGTGGCATTTGATGACTAAAACAGTGGCATTTTATGCATAGAAACAGTGGCATTTGATGACTAAAACAGTGGCATTTTATGCATAGAAACAGTGGCATTTGATGACTAAAACAGTGGCATTTTATGCATAAAAACAGTGGCATTTGATGACTAAAACAGTGGCATTTCATGCATAAAAACAGTGGCTTAGGGAGCACTAAAACAGTGACATATATGTGCAGAAACAGTGGCATATAATGTGCAGAAACAGTGGCATATGTGTGCAGAAACAGTGGCATATATGTGCAGAAACAGTGGCATATATGTGCAGAAACAGTGGCATTTTATGTGCAGAAACAGTGGCATGTAATGTGCAGAAACAGTGGCATATATGTGCAGAAACAGTGGCATGTAATGTGCAGAAACAGTGGCATATAATGGTGATCTTGAGGGACCGAAGCAGTGAGCATTTTATCATCAAAACAGTGGCACATACATAGGGAAACAGTGGCATATTTCTCTTTAAAACAGTGGCCTAATCATACAAAACAGTGGCATATAATCTTAAGCATGACCATGAGACTTTTATGCATACAATTCACCATGAAATAGCTCCACCATTCTAATTTTTTTACCATGCTCATACTTGAATCCAAAACCACACATAATCAAGGATACATTTAAGCACACACACATGGTTACACAATGAAAGAGTTCAAGGCTTACCTCTTGTAGCACACTCTTCACCACACCCTTCCTAGCTCTACTTCACAACAAGTCCTCACTTCCTATGGTGATCTATGCGCAACAAGGTGAGGATGAACACACTAGGACAGCTTCAAGGTTGAGGAACAAGGCTTGCACTAGCTTGGTGTATGGTCACGGTTGGGGTGAGGGAAGGAGGGAGTTGGCTTGGCAAAGTCTTCTTGCTCCAAGGAAGCTTGTTGGTGCGGCTAGAGAGAGTGAGGAGGAGGAGAGTTGGAGTTGGCTGCACAAGTGAATGGGGGCAGCCCCCTCTTGTGCGCATAAATAAGGGGAGAAGGGAGGAGGTTGCAATGATTTAACATCATGAAAAATTCTGATTACTTGAGGGGATGGGGCTGCATACAAGGGCTGAACAAGCAAAGGGTTTGCTTCTAAATTACTCTATGCACATGCAAGGAAGTGAGGGAGATAAGTTCAGATTTAAAAGCTGTCCTAAGTCAGAATTTTTCTCTGCACAACAGCCATGACTTGCGCACCTAGAGGAGTGGAAAGGAAGTGTCATTTGTGGCAGCCTAGACTCTGATTTGGAGCTGCATAAAATGATGAAGATGCAGCCCCAAGACCCTACTATGATGCATGTGGAAGCAAGGGCAGGTTTGACTCATGA
>JAVKPL010005723.1:0-24558 GCA_032173675.1 Gastrolobium villosum | reverse complement strand
GCGAAGAGGAAGTATGGCGATGAGGATGGTAGGGATGAATTTGCTAGGCAAAGGGAGCAGCTTTTGCGTAATGCTAATCTCAATGGGTTTGGTACGGTTCCTGGCGGCGAGTTTTATGCGGGTCCCAGTGGCGCCCTCAGGCGGGATTTGGTGGACCCTGGTCGTGATGCTGAGTTGAGACCTTCCAAGCACCTGAGGGTTGATGGGGTTAATGCTAGGCACCAGCAGGTTGATCAGGATGCGTTGAAGAAAGCCTTTCTTCAATTTGCTAAGTTGATTAATGAAAATGCATCCCAAAAGAAGAGTTACTTGGAGGATGGAAAGCAAGGGCGGCTTCAGTGTGTTGCTTGTGTCAGGTTTGGTAGAATTCAGATGATTATGAATTTTTTTCTGAGGTTGTTTGGTTTGAATTCATTTATAGCATTAACAAGGTAGTCAAAGGCCTTAAGGGCGCTATGTAGTTTCATTACCTTGAGGTGAGAAGCACCCAAAAATTAGAGGAAGAAGAAGATAGCTGTAAAATATTCAAGCATAGCATAACATTCATAGTGAAAATAAAAATGATTAAGTTGTTCAATTTGCGTGGCCCTAAGCTTCTTGCTCCAAAGATCCTAAACTGGCCGACTAGTTACTTTGTAACATTTGGAGTTTTTTTACCCCATTAGCTTCACAATTGACAAGTAAGATTGTTGGGCTTTTGGGTTTTTTATGATTATTGTTAGAGAATAATATAAATCATTAAAGAGGCCCTCACTCAACAGCTTAAGCTTTTGGGTTGAATTGGTTCTTTACATGGTACCAGAGCTGTTCTTTTGTTCTGGGAACCCTAGCTTCCGCCTAGAAATCCCGTTTCGCTTTCAAACCTAAGCCCACTGCTTAGGAGTCATCTTTTCTTTGCCGTGCGTCCTTCCGGCAAGCCATCAAGGACTGTAAGTCCCCTCCAAGCACCTTCTGCACGCGTCCACACCTCCAACGGTCACCAGAACCACCGTCAGCCACTGTTCAGGCCGCCGGAGCACTTTTCCGGCGAGTTTTCAGTCCGGACACCACGCGATCAACACCCTCTCCTTCCGGCGACCAGTTCTGCGGCGGTCCGGCCATCATCAGAGTTGGCACGCGCTCTCACGCGCCGCCTGTCTCCTCTGCGCGTGGGCTTCACGCGCCACCACGCGCCACCTTCTGCCGGCGCGTGAGCACTGTTCCGGCGGCTTTTTCCGACCGGTCTTGGACAGACAGCTCGCCTTCTCCTCCCCTTTTCGGATCTGTGCTTGGTTCTTTGTGGGTCTAACTTTAGACGCGTGATTCTCCTTGATTGGATATCGTTTGCCTTCGTTTACGGCTTTTATACATGGCAGCAGCGTCCCCTGATCTCTCGGAGGTTAACTCTCCTTGTCCTCCTGTCAAAACTTCCTCAGGAATCATCTCTACTAATATTGGGCCCATTACATCTTCCAAACTGAAGGATTCTGACAACTACAAGAATTGGGACACCTCTCTTGCTGCAAATATAGCTCAGTCAGACAATGCATCATTTGGTTCAGTTTCTCCTCAGTCTCAGCCCTCCACTCCATATACTGGTAATCCCGTTGCTTGTATTTCTCAATCTACATCACTTGGCACTTGGATATTTGACTCAGGTGCTACCGATCATCTCTGTGGTAATAAGGAACTCTTTACATCTCTTACTTATTCTGATCATTTACCTTCATTTATCCTTGCTGATGGAACCAAAGCTCCAGTTCGTGGGATTGGACAAGCTCGTCCGACCTCTACCTTGGCCTTAACATCTGTTTATTACATTCCTGGCATCCCTTATAACTTAATTTCTATTAGTAAATTGATCCAATCCCTTACTTGCACCATTACTTTTTCTAACCATTCTGTTTCTGTGCAGGATCCGGGTACGGGGAAGATGATTGGAGTGGGTCGTGAGTCACGGGGGCTTTACTATCTAGAGGTGCCTCGTCCTTCAGTGGCATGCTCTCTCACAGAATCTCCACAACTTATCCACAGTCGCCTCGGTCATCCAAGTCTTTCAAAGTTGCAGAAAATGGTTCCTCTTTTATCCGGTCTTCAGTCTTTAGATTGTGTGTCATGTCAACAAGGGAAGCATACACGCTCCTCTTTTGCCAGTCAAGTCAATAAACGAGCTGATGTCCCTTTCTCTCTTGTTCATTCAGATATCTGGGGTCCAAGTCGTACCTTGTCTGTTTTAGGTTTTCGGTATTTCGTTACCTTCATTGATGATTTTTCCCGTTGCACTTGGGTTTATTTAATGAAAAACCGTTCTGAGTTGTTTTCTATTTATCAAAAATTCTTTGCTGAAATTCATACTCAATTTGGTGCCTCTATTCGTATTTTACGTAGTGATAATGCTAAGGAATATGTTTCTGTGGACTTTACTAATTTCTTAGCCAAACAGGGTACTTTACACCAAACTACTTGTCCTCACACTCCACAACAAAATGGAGTAGCTGAACGTAAGAATAGACATCTCATTGAGACTGCACGGACTCTTCTTATTCACATGCATGTTCCTCTTCACTTTTGGGCCGATGCAGTCCTTGTCTCTTGTTTTCTCATCAACCGTATGCCTTCATCTGTGCTTAATAATGACATTCCTTATAACTTATTGCTTCCAGATGTTTCTCTCTATCCTCTATCCCTACATGTCTTTGGTTGTACCTGTTTTGTTCATAATCTCACCCCTGGTAAGGACAAGTTAACATCTAAAGCCTTTAAGTGTATTTTTCTTGGGTATTCTCGTCTTCAAAAGGGTTATCGTTGTTATTCTACCGATCTTAAACGTTACTTAGTTTCCGCTGATGTCACTTTTCTTGATCAACAACCCTTTCATTCTATCCCATCTCAGTTGTCACAGGTTGATCATATTCTTCCTGTCCCTTTTCTTGACTTGTCTTTGCCAGCTGCAGGTGCTTCTATTCCAGATAAGCAACCTATTGCTTCTATACCTGAGGACCGTCCACTTCTCACCTATCAGCGTCGCAAAACTGTGCCTCCTGTCGACTCGTCTCCTGCTGACTCATCGCCCACTGCAGTTGATTCTTCCCTTCCGGATCCTTCACCAGAGGCTCTTCCTATTGCTCAAAGAAAAGGTACACGTACTACTCATAATCCTTATCCTCTTTATACCTTTTTGAGCTATGACCGTCTTTCTCCTCCTCATTTCACCTTTGTTTCTAGTCTTTCTTCTGTTTCTATTCCTAAAACCACAGGTGAAGCACTTTCTCATCCAGGGTGGCGCCAAGCGATGCTAGATGAGATGACCGCACTTCATACCAATGGCACTTGGGACCTTGTTTCTGCTCCCCCAGAGAAGTCTATAGTGGGTTGTCGCTGGGTTTTTACTGTGAAAGTTGGACCTGATGGCCATATTGATCGTCTCAAGGCACATTTAGTTGCAAAAGGTTTTACTCAAATCTTTGGTCTTGATTATAGCGACACATTCTCTCCTGTTGCTAAGATGGCATCGGTTCGCTTATTTCTTGCCCTTGCTGCTGTTCGCCACTGGCCACTCCTACAACTTGACATCAAAAATGTTTTTCTTCATGGTGATTTACAAGAAGTTTACATGGAGCAACCACCTGGTTTTGTTGCTCAGGGGGAGTCTGGGAAGGTGTGTCGTCTTCGCAAATCTTTATATGGTCTCAAACAGTCTCCTCGGGCATGGTTCAGTCGTTTCAGTTCTGCTGTTCAGGCGTTTGGCTTAATCCGGAGTAGAGCTGACCATTCTGTATTTTATAGGATCACATCTCCTAACAAATGCATATAGTTGTTAGTCTATGTTGATGACATCATTCTCACCGGAAGTGATCAAGAAGGAATTCATCAGTTAAAACAACATTTATTCAGTCAATTTCAAACAAAAGATCTTGGGAAGCTGCGTTACTTCTTGGGAATTGAGGTGGCGCAATCTAGAAAGGGCATTTCTATCTGTCAAAGGAAATATGCCTTGGATATCCTAGAAGAGACTGGAATGTTGGGATGTAAACCAGTTGATACACCCATGGATCCCAATGTCAAGTTGTTGCCCGGACAGGGGGAGCCATTATCTGATCCTGGACGTTATCGAAGGTTGATTGGGATGCTCAATTATCTCACTGTAACCAGACCGGACATTTCTTTTGCTGTTAGTATCGCTAGTCAGTTTCTTGATTCTCCATGTGATTCTCATTGGGATGCTGTTGTTAAATTCTTCATTACATCAAAGGAGCACCAGGGAAAGGTTTATTATATTCAGATCAGGGAAATACAGAAATTTGTGGTTATTCAGATGCTGATTGGGCAGGATCACCCTCGGATAGGCGCTCTACTTCAGGCTATTGTGTTTTCTTTGGAGGAAACCTGATTTATTGGAAAAGTAAGAAACAAACTGTTGTTGCCCGATCTAGTGCAGAGGTCGAATATCGTGCAATGGGAGTTGCTACTTGTGAGCTAATTTGGTTGAAGCAGTTAATTCGGGAGCTTCATCTTTGTGAACAAAAACAACCCATGACTCTCATCTGTGACAATCAAGCTGCACTACATATTTCCTCTAATCCGGTATTTCATGAGAGAACCAAACATATATAGATCGATTGTCACTTCATTCGAGAAAAGATTCAGTCAGGAGAAATCAAAACGGCATTTGTCAACTCCAGTAATCAACTCGCGGATGTCTTCACTAAAGCTCTTAGGGGACCTCGGGTTGAATATATTTGTGGCAAGCTGGGTGCTTACAATATATATGCTCCAGCTTGAGGGGGAGTGTTAGAATATTTGTTATATATTAGATAGTCCCACATCGTATATAATTGTTCAGTATATATTAGATAGTCTCACATCGGGTAAACTTAGCTCATTAGGTTTTACGAGTCTCTATATATAGAGAGCTCTTATATTGTAATCATTCATTCAATATATATTTCACATATTCTTTACATTTAACTTGGTATCCAAGCCTCGTGTCCCGGGTTCGATCCTCGCTGCCCCCCACTTTCTCTTGTGGAATTTTCTTAGCACATGTAGGTGGGCCTGTGCATTATCCACCCTTCAAGCCCAGCGGGCTCTCGTGTGAGGGGGTGTGTTAGAAAATAATATAAATCATTAAAGAGGCCCTCACCCAACAGCTTAAGCATTTGGGTTGAATTGGTTCTTTACAATTATCATTTAGGCACTAAAGGTGTGCCTTGCCTGAACCAGAAAGGCATGCCTAAGGCACCGGAAGCATGGCTTTCATCCAGCAGGAGGCATTGACCCCTGAGGCATACCTTTATCTACCTCTTTAGCTTATGCGTACAAGGAGACAAAGGAAGTATTAGGATTTTAGAATCTGTGATATATCCAAATTCTTAAGAAACGAAGTGTCTTAAGTTTTAGAAAAATGGATCTTTGCTTGTCTTGTTTCCTGGTGCAGCTCAGTTGAGAGTAGTGGAAGTTGATTGCTTTATTTCAGGTTGACAACATTACAACTTAAATTTTGTCTGGAGCTTTGGTTTTTGAAAATATTAGGGTCCTGGTCCTAATGTTGTTTATTTCCATTGGAGTTTATGACTTCTGTTTTGTTAGCTGCATTTACTTTCACCAAATCTGACTGTAACAGCATGTATTCACTCATTCACAGCCTAGGAAACTTAGTCCTTTAAACAGGCTGCCAAATAAATTTGGTTCTATGCTTATATTTGATTGCACAGAATATAGTTGTCAAACTTTTGTGATGTAAAACTCCCAACTTCATACTTTACAGTACTAGAAACTAGTTTTGTAAGAGGATTTATTTTTGTGCATCTGATTTCATTTAGGATTGTCAGGAAATTTTGGTAGAAGGATTTTTTTAATATAATATTATAATTGGAAATGGGTTCGAATCCAGGAAATAGCCTCTTTGCAATTAAGCAAGGGTAAGGCTGCGTACAAGAATTACCTCCACTCTACACTCGCTAATCGGGTTTAATGGGGAGTGGTTTTTTTTAATATTATAATTGGAAAGCAGTAAGTAAGTGAGCCCTTGAAGTTTAGATACTTGTATTTACATGGTTGGTTTCTGTTGTTTATATGGAGTCATTTCCGTAAGTAAGCATTCTTGTTGAACTGGATACTGTATTTATTGAGCTTATATATTTCTGCTTTTGCTATAGTTGTTCTGTTAGAAATAACGGGGACTGATATTTGTAGACCTGTTGTAGTTCTTATGAAGTCAGTTGATGGTTCTGTAGGATTTGATGGATTGGCAAACTTATTTCTTTCATGAGATATACTTATGATGTCATGGTTGCATGTCTCATAGTTTCTATGCAACTGAGATGATCTTTATCTCTTTTTTGGTGATTGGCAAGTGGCAAGCTTTTGTTGAAACTGTTCTCATTCTTTGGAGCTCTTAACATGGCTAGAGCTCTTATGTTTTTCTAATATAGCATTGGCAACAATTCTACTTTATTTTTGTTTGTGACCGGAGGAGTCATTTTACATTGGAGCTCTTATACCTTTCACCAAGTTTGTAGCTCTTTATGGCTTATAATATGGCAAAACTTCTGCTCTCTCTCTACATTCTAATGTTACTTGATTTATGAAATGGCTGACACTGCCATCAATTTCTGACTTATTAATTCTAATCTATGAAGTTAGTGTTCTATTGTATAGGTTGAACTTGAGGTGCAGTGATAATTTGAGTATTGTTATATTGGTTATTAGTATTGTTATATTGGTTATTACTTATTACAACTGAGGCTATTTGTAACAAAGCCAATGAAGGTGTACCGTAGGCGTGCTGGTAGAGGATCTCTGGCTGACGTGGCAGAAGCTATTGTGGATGATGTGGCAGATGATGTGGGGTAGGGAATTATGATAAGAATAGGTAGTTATGGTAAGGAAGAGGGTGTAGTACGCGTGTGGGAAATGGAAGTTGTTATATGAGTATGAGTGAGAGGAAAAGGGTCATTGAGTCAGTTAGAGTAAGTAGAAGGAGAATAGAGCACTCTCGAATTGCTCTAGTTGTAACCGTCGTTCTATTTCTTTATTTCAAATCCAGTAAAAGCATTACATAGAACATCATCTTTTCCTTCTTATTTGTATGTTAATTGATAATTCTACTGTTAACATTACAATTGGTATCAAAGCTTCAAATTCTGGGAGCATTATATGGTAGCGACGAGGAATATGGAAAATCGTTTGTCGACGTTGGAGGAAAAGCTTTCTCTATGGTTCACTAATAGCGAAAAACGTTCACGACGTTTGGAGGAAGGAATCGAACTCCGTTTCCGTCAATTCGAATCGGTACAAGAAGATCTGCGAAGGATAATTAATGGAATGATTTTGGATCGCGGTCAAAACGGTGATAATGGGGGATTAGGAGGTTCCAATGGTGAATCCAATGGAACGAATGGCGGTCAAACTGGTAATGAAGGCTCAAGCGGAGCTGGAGGTCCGAACGGTGGTGGCGGTGCTGGCAGCGCGAATGGAGGAATAGCTGGGGGGAATACGGGAAACAACGAAAATTCCGTGCGTAAATTGGAGTTACCGTTATTTGATGGGGAAGATGCTTTTGGCTGGATCCATCGAGGTGAACGTTATTTCACCATTAATGGAATCACAAAGGCTGAGAAATTGTCGTCGGTCTTGATTGTTTTGGAAGGTAAGGCTCTCCATTGGTTTCAATGGTGGGAGGGGCAAAATCCTGGAGCTAATTGGGAGCAATTTAGATCGCATGCGTTGAGGCGTTTCCAAGGTGTCTCCGCAAATTGCACGTTCGCACCATTGCTAACGCTGAAGCAAGATGGCAGTGTGAAGGAGTACAGGGAAGAGTTTGAGAGGGTGCCTGGGCCATTGGGCTATGCTGATGTTAAACATCAGGGGACGAGACATGGCTTTGTCTGAATTGATGGACTTGGCCCAATTCGTGGAAGAGAGAAATGAAGTCTATTTTGTTGGACGAGTCAACAACTGGAGCAACACTAAGACCCATTCGAATTTCAACAGTAAGGCCCAAACGAGTTACCCTATTCGTAACAGTGAAAATAAACCAGCTGTCGGTATTCAAGGGACACGCGTCCTTGTGCGAACCACTCAAGGGTCAGCCTTATCTCAAAATAAGAATATGAGCCCTAATCGCGTGGGTGAGAGTGTTGCGAGCTCAGGGAAATCCAACTCACGAAGGCTCTCAAACGAAGAGTGGCAAGAGAAGATGGCAAAGGGAGAATGCTTTTATTGCCAAGAGAAATTCGTAAGGGGCCATAAGTGCAAAAACAACAAGCAATTCCATCTTTTTCTGATTGAGGAGGAAGACGGAGAGGATAACGGAGGTAGGTTACTGGGGTCGGAACAGTTTGAGGAGGCTGTTGATAAGGAGTTCCATCTTTCCATGCATAGTATCATGGGGCTGACATCGAATCAAGCTCTCAAGCTATGGGGCCGCATCGCACAGCAACAAGTGGTGGTCTTGATTGATTGTGGAGCCTCAAGTAACTTCATCAGTCCTAAGGTAGCTCACGTCACAGGTTTGTTCGTGAGTTCAACACCCCAATATGTTGTGGAAGTCGGCGACGGTCACAAGGTGCACTGTCAGGGAGTATGTAAAGATGTTGAGGTCCACATGCAAGGGTTGGAGATCAAATTGGACTTATTCCTTTTTGATTTGGGAGGAGTGGATGTGGTTCTGGGTTTGGATTGGCTTAAGACATTGGGAGAAGTGAAGGCAAATTTCAGAGAGTTAACCTTGCGGTTTGACAATGGGGGTAGTGAGGTGTTGGTACAGGGGGACCCAGCCTTATCTAAGTCGGTAGTATCTTTAAAGTCCATGTTGAAGACGTTGGAGTCAGCTGATGAAGGATTTGTCATCGCTCCTCAACCTGCAGGACGAGTTGACAATGGAGAAGAGTTTCATGTCCAACGGTTGGGAGAAGCATTAGCTAATCTATTGGTGGAATTCGACACCGTGTTTCGGGTTCCGTCCGGATTGCCCCCTCCTCGTTCCCATGATCATGCCATTGAATTACTCCCGGGTAATCCCATTCCCAATATTCGGCCCTACAAATACCGGCACCATCAGAAGAATGAAATTGAGAAATTAGTTGGGGAATTATTAGCTATGGGTCATATACGGCCAAGTACCAGCCCATACTCATGTCCTGTTATTCTCATCAAGAAGAAAGATGGAAGTTGGCGTGTGTGCGTCGATTACAGAGCCTTGAATAAAATCACAGTTCCCAACAAGTTCCCGATTCCAGCAATTGATGAGTTATTGGATGAAATTGCTGGTGCCCGAATATTTTCCAAGTTGGATCTTAAGTCGGGCTATCATCAGATTCGTATACGTGAAGAGGACATTCCCAAGACGGCATTCCGGACTCACGAAGGGCATTACGAATATCTTGTGATGCCTTTTGGTGTGTGTAATGGTCCGTCCACGTTCCAGGCTCTCATGAATGAGGTATTACGTCCTTTTTTACGCAAATGTGCTTTGGTTTTCTTTGATGATATCCTTATTTACAATGAGGATTCAGAAGCACATCTCGGCCATTTGCGCGATATTCTTCAAGTGATGAAGGACCATAGTCTATTTGCGCGATATTCTTCAACTCTTCCTCCTATCCCCAAGCCTTCGTCCTTCAACGCATCGTTCCTCTTCTCTTTTTTCAGAGAATTCTTCATCATCTCCGATAGGCTGATGTTAGGAGTCATCATCAGTTCTTCACGAACGCTACATCGGACGCCGTTAAGCCATGCTCCTTTCAAAAGCTATTCATCCTCGAAACGCAATACACCAATAACCTTTTCAAACTCACACCGGAATTCCGCCATCGTCCCCATCTGTTTTAATGAGTACAGAGCCCTATAATGGTTGTCTAGAGCTTCAGGTTGGAACCGGCTCAAGACTTCTCGTCGAAAAAACTCCCAACCCACGTTGGGGTTGTTGATTTGCCACCACAGGTACCATTGTAAGGCTTCCCCCTCCAACGTCACCATTACTGCAGCTATCTTGTCTTCATCGGCTAACCCATTGATAGTGAAATACCTCTCAACCTTGTTTATCCACCCATACGCGTCCTCTCCATGGAACAAGGGTATTTCCAAGCGTCGGGTCGATGAAATCACCGGGTTAAATCTCTATCCCTGATGTCCAGGTATCTCCCTGTTAGAACCGTCGTTCTCTTCGTGAGGGCCACCCCCCGGGTCTCGCCATATCATCCAGTCTTCGAAGGATTTCTACCACTTCTGTTTCGTTATTTTCCTTCCTCCTTAGTATTTCAACATTCAGAGCTTCTTTCTTGCGCAGCCTCTCCTCCATAGCCTCAACACGGTGTTCCATGTTTCTAGTGGTGACCATGCCACAGAGCTCCTAGATCGGAGCTCTGATACCAATTTGATACAGACCAATTCACAGCCACACTAAAACCAATAGAGCAATAACACCAAATGCAACTATATTGATTGTAAAAGGACCAGAAATAGAATTACAGTGACCAGTCTTCAGTTTCAACAACAATAACAAGCTTATAAAGAAATTACAGAGTCATATGATTCATCTCCTTCATTACAAATTAACCAAATGGAAATACTGAAATGGAAATTGCAAGCAGAAAGGTAAATGATAGTTGTGAAGCAGTTGGAGAGGCTCCACTATCTCCTAAGGTCCAGGTTCTCAATTCAGATTCTCGATGATCCTCTCACACATCACCAGTCTCCATTTATCCTTCCCACGCACGTTCTATTGCGTTCCCTAATTCGGTTACAACAGAATGGCTGAGTCAGCATCAGGAGCAGCAGGGCCTTTGTTGATTGGGCCTTGAACAGCAGTCCCATTTGTAGCCCATACTTTCCTATTCTTGTCCCTCTTGTATACCTGATTGGGTTTGGGTTGATTGGGTTGGGTTGCATCAGAACGCGATAATTTAAGCATATGCAATCAGATAAACGTCTATTCCTAGCACGCATACAGATTGTTATCTTACCCCCTTTCGAGATCAAAACCCTAATATTCCTATCTAGGGTTTTGATCCTCAGAATATCCCCAACTATCAGATTGATCAATTCTAATAATGAAGATATCAAATTCGCGCAAAGTAATGATAAAGATAATTATATAAACGAACAACTATAAATCAATCCTTCGTATCAAGGGTTCACATATGGATCGTGACCCTGACTATAATAAAGAGATCTAGCCAATCAACATCATGATTGCTGATCTAAAATTCAACATAAACTAAAATGAAAGGAAAAAAATACTAAGAAGATCAAAGATGAAGAACACGAAGAACTCCACGGCTGCCTCTTTTCCTTCTCCAAATCCAGATCTGCCTTAGGGTTCTGCCAAGAGGATATATTTATAATCCTCTTTTCTTTCTTCCAAAAATACCCTTCCGAAAACACGGTACATCCATCCCGCAAACCGGCGCCAGTTGCTCTCTTATGAATCAATTCTTATCAGTTTTAACATAGAAAACTACACTTGCCAGAGGCACATCACTTGCGTTTCCTGACTGACCAACGGCTGCTGTCTGAGGATCAACAAAAGTAGGTTTCGAAATTATTTGGCTTTGATTTCACTATTCTATTTCGCCCCGGTAAGGAAAATATTGTTGCTGATGCTTTGTCTAGACAAATGTGTTTTAATGCTATGACTTAGATGCAGTTTGATGGCTGGGAGGTAATCCAGACTGAACTTCAACAAGATGCACGATTTCAAAAGGTGATTCAAGAGTTATTGGTAGATCCTTCGCCTCATGAAGGGTTCGTTCTGCAAGGTGGACGGTTGTTTTATAAAAACCGTTTGGTATTGGCTAAGTTGTCTGTTTGGATTCCTAAAATTCTCAAGGAATTTCATGATTCGGTGGTGGGAGGGCATTCAAGGTTTCATAAGACTTACAAGCACATCAGTAATTGTGTCTTTTGGGAAGGCATGCGCAAGGATATTCATACTTATGTGGCAGCTTGTGTGATTTGTCAACGCAACGAACATTCCACATTGGCTCCTGCGGGGTTATTGCAGCCACTTCCTATTCCTTCACAGGTTTGGAATGACATTGCTATGGATTTTATAGGGGGCCTTCCTATTTCTAATGGGTTTGACACTATCTTGGTGGTTATTGATCGGTTCACAAAATATTCTCACTTCTTGGCGTTGAAACATCCATTTTCTGCAAAGGAGGTAGCCACTCTGTTCATTAAGGAAATTGTGCGTTTGCACGGGCTCCCATTGTCCATTGTGTCTGATAGAGATAGGTTGTTCATGAGCTCTTTTTGGGGAGAGTTGTTTCGCAAGGCGGGAACATCTTTGAAGTTCTCTTCTGCTTATCATCCTCAATCCAATGACCAGACGGAGGTTATGAATAAGTGTGTGGAAACTTACCTTTCGTTGCTTTTGCCATCCGAGACCCAAACAGTGGATGCTTTGGTTACATTGGGCGGAATTTTGGTTTAATACTAACTACCATGAATCTGCTGTTATGACTTCGTTTAAGGCTTTATATGGTAGGGATGCTCCTACTCTTTTTCGCAGTGGCAATCATCCTTCACGTTTGGATGCTGTGGAGAAATTGCTTAAGGAGCGGGATGTGATTTTGCAAGATTTGCACCAAAATTTGTCACAGGCTCAGTGTCGTTTTAAACAGTATGCTGATGCCAAGATGTGAGTTTCCAAGCTGGTGATTGGGTATTTTTAAAGTTGCAACCATATCGGTTGAAGTCTTTAGCAACGAGACTCAATGAGAAGCTTAGCCCCCGTTTTTATGGCCCGTATAAGGTGGTTGAACGCATTGGGGCTGCTGCTTACAAATTAGACTTGCCTAGAGGATCCAAAGTCCACCCTGTTTTCCATGTGTCCTTGCTTAAGGGTGGTATCCAGCCTTCCACAATGGTGCAACCTTTGCCTCCTATGCTGTCGGATTCGTGGGAATTAGTGGTTCAGCCATTCAAGGTGCTGCAATTTCGTCTTAATTCTCATGGGTTCACTGAGGTGTTGATTCAATGGCATGATTTACCTGCATTTGAAATTTTTTGGGAGTTAGCTTCTTCCATTGTGCAGCGTTTTTCCGAATTTCACCTTGAGGACAAGGTGAAAGATTTGGGGGGAAGTATTGTAACAAAGCCAATGAAGGTGTACCGTAGGCGTGCTGGTAGAGGATCTCTGGCTGACATGGCGGAAGCTATTGTGGATGATGTGGCAGCTGATGTGGGGTAGGGAATTATGATAAGAATAGGTAGTTATGGTAAGGAAGAGGGTGTAGTACGCGTGTGGGAAATGGAAGTTGTTATATGAGTATGAGTGAGAGGAAAAGGGTCATTCAGTCAGTTAGTGAGTTAGTGAGTAAGTAGAGAGAATAGAGCACTCTTGAATTGCTCTAGTTGTAACCGTCGTTCTATTTCTTTATTTCAAATCCAGTAAAAGCATTACAGAGAACTTCATCTTTTCCTTCTTATTTGTATGTTAATTGATAATTCTGCTGTTAACATTACACTATTTTTCTATTTGTTGCAAAAAATTTAGGATAATGGGCATTTTAGATGAGAATTATAGAGCTGCATTTGTATAAGTGGGCTGCCTTTTATTATTTGGATAGATAAGTGAGCTGCATGCTGATAGACATGTTTCAGTAATTAGAGGAAGAATATAAGAAAGTATGAATTTTATTGATGTGATCTCCCTTAGCCCTGGATCAATGGAGAACTTAGGTTAGGAAGAGAAAGAATGATTACAGAGCTTTCCCTCTCAGTGTTTGAGAAGCCTGATCTCTCCTATTCATTGACTATTACATCCGAATGCCCTCTCCCTCTCTCCCCTTCATTTTCTTTATTCTACTTCTATGCTTCATCAATGCTTTGAATCCCCTTTTCAAGAATTCAAATCATGACTCCATCCTTGTGTGCACCATGAAAGAACCTCTTGAACCAGGAGCTATGATACCGGTTGATAGAACTAGTGCAATTGTTAGAGAAAGAGTGAAAGAAAGAACGTAGGAATTTACTGATGTGATCTCCCTTAGCTCTAGATCATTGGAGATTCAGAGAACCTATATTAGGAAGAGAAAGAATGATTACAAAGCTTTTTCTCTTAGTGTTCAAGAGCCTGATCTCTTTTGTTTACTGACTATTACAACTAATTACCTTCTCTCTCCTTCCTTATACCCTACTTCTGACAATTCTCTTGGGGAATATGTCCCAATATCATTCAACCTAACAACTATATCTACAATATTAATGGGCTCAAACTATTTCTAACTATTATTAACCCCAACTGTATCAATGGGGCCCATCTGTATTTCTTTTCACATACACTCTCCTAAGTGTGGGCCTGCTACTAACACATCCATCTCTGGCCCTTTCAGTTATATCTTAGAGTCATGCTACCATGCTTATTCCTTGCATGAACATTCTCTTGCTTCTATAAAATTGATTTATACTTCCTCATATAAATTCCCCCGTCGGTGGCCTTTAGTACAATGCTTCTAAAGTTGAGTTTCAGCATCATGTGTGGCCTGCACTATGATGTCATTGCAAATAATTGAATCCTTTTAAGAACAGAAACATCTGAAGCGCACAAATTCGTACTGATTAAAATTCTCCTTCTGTATCTCTTAGGAGAGAGCTTTATTTGTTTTATTGGAGTATGAGTATCTGTCTACCTGTTTAATACAATATTTGGTTACTGACATACTGTGTATATGCTATGCCTTTGCAACTCATGGTCTGGGAAAGTTTAGGCATCTGTCTATCTGTCCTTGAAAATTTAGGCATCTGCAAAAGTTTATTACCTAACTATGTTACGGTGCTAATTTGGGATTTTATAAGAGGTAGGGATCTGTAGAATATTGTAGAATATTCTAGATAGTATTTATTGATGTAGTTGGTAGTTGTATATTTATTGAAGTAGTTGGTGGTTGTATTTATTGAAGTAGTTGGTAGTTGAGGTAGTTGAATGTACTCAATATAAAAAAGACCCATTGAGTCTCTAAATGAATTAAGAAAGTATTATTCAAACAAAACACTTCTTCTTTTCTTCATGGTATCAAGAGCTGGTTATATTCCAGTCTCTTCCCCGTTCTGATTTATTTTTTAAGTCATTTTCCTATTCCTTTTTTTCGTTTTAGCCACTGCCCAAGCCAGAATCCTTACCTAGCCACCTCCAACCACGAAACCAAGGCCACCATTAGGTTCAAAACAAAATTCCGAGCAACCCAAGAAGACTCGTAGCAATTACTGTTTTACTGTAGCTAAGATTGCTCTCATTCATTGACTTTGGCGAGCAACCCTCTTCCTGTTTTGAGGGTCAAAATCGTATTTGGAGGAATTTTTCTTTTCTGGGTACCTGTTGTTAGAAAGCCACGGACGCTGAAAATTTTGAAAATTCGTCTTTTCATAAATTGATGTCTCAACATGCTGACACAACCAGTCATGTTGCTCAAAAAGGTATGGCATTCCATGTTGAACGTAGTAATCGTTGGATCCTTGATTCAGGGGCCTCTGATCACATGACAGGTAATGCAACCTTATTTTTCTCCTATACCCCTTACTACCACCCATCACGAATAAGAACAGCTGATGGGAATTTCTCCACTATTGCGGGAAAGGGATCCATTAAACTTTCTGAGCAAATTATTTTGAACTCAGTACTTCATGTTCCCTCTCTTACTTGTAATCTCATCTCTATTAGCAAACTTACTGCTGAGTTGCATTGTGTTACTAAGTTCTCTGCAAATGCTTGTATCTTTCAAGAACAGGACTCGGGGATGATGATTGGCAGTGCTAGAGAGGAAGAAGGGCTCTACTATTTTACAGAGGTTCATTGTGAAAAGAGGATTTTTTCGAACCACTCTCTATGTTTATCAG
Source organism: Gastrolobium villosum (assembly GCA_032173675.1). NCBI lineage: Eukaryota > Viridiplantae > Streptophyta > Magnoliopsida > Fabales > Fabaceae > Gastrolobium > Gastrolobium villosum. The sequence continues at coordinate 8,736 of JAVKPL010005723.1, read as the reverse complement.
ATGACTGTAATGATGTTTTGTTATGGCATCGCAGGTTGGGACACCCAAATTTTGTTTATCTCCAGAAGTTATTCCCGAACTTATTTATCAATAAAAAGCCAAGCTCCCTTCTCTGTGATATTTGTCAGCTTGCAAAGCACTCTCGTGTCACTTATTCTCCTAAGAAATATCATGAATCTTCTTCCTTTACATTGATTCATAGTGATATTTGGGGACCTGCTCGTGAAAAAAATGTCTCGGGTGCTCGTTGGTTTATTACTTTCATTGATGATCATTCTAGGGTATGTTGGGTATATCTCTTAAAAGATAAGTCTAAGGCAGCATCCACTTTTAAAAACTTTCATGCTATGATTCAAACTCAATTTCAGACCTCTATCAAAATTCTGCGAACAGACAATGGTACTGAATATTTTAATTCAGTTCTTGGAGATTACCTAAACCAGCATGGAATCATTCATCAAAGTTCTTGTCCTAACACCCCTCAACAAAATGGGGTGGCTGAAAGGAAAAATAGACATCTAATTGAAGTTGCTCGAGCTCTTTTATTCACGATGCATGTCCCTAAATACCTGTGGGGGGAAGCCGTCTTGACAGCCTGTTATCTCATTAATCGGATGCCTTCTCGGGTACTAAATTTTCATTCTCCTTTATCCTGTCTTACTAAATCTTTTCCCTCTTTCAGTGCTCTTTCTTCTCTTCCTCCCAAAATATTTGGTTGTGTGGTTTTTGTGCATATTCCTCCACATCAAAGGTCCAAACTTGACCTTAAATCCATCAGATGTGTCTTCATAGGATATTCCCCAAATCAAAAAGGTTATAAGTGTTACTCACCTTCTCTCCGTAAGGTTTTTGTTTCCATGGATGTTACCTTTTATGAAACACAATCCTTTTTTTCCCCGACTTCTCTTCAGGGGGAGTCTATAGGTTTTGGTATGGATGAAGATAAGCCTGGGAAACCAAATGATGCTACTGTCTTACCTTGGCCTTTGGAAACAGGGGGAGTTATTGGGAAGGAAACAGGGGGAGCAACTATACCTGATTCTAATGATCCTCCTTCTGATCAAGCAACTATACCTGAGTCTAATGATCCTCCTTCTGATCAAGCAACTATACCTGAGTCTAATGATCCTCCTTGTGATCCTCTTGGAAAATGGGGAAAATTTTACAGCAGGCGCAAAACACATCAAGATGCTCTAGACTGCCAGGATCCTAACTCGAGTCCTTGTTCTAGCAACCCACTTGAATGTACTAGTACAACCAACATTGATATGCCTATTGCTCTTCGGAAAGGTACTAGATCTTGCACTGCTCATCCTATTTCCCATTATATCTCATATGAAAAGTTGTCTCCAGGTTTTCGTGCTTTCAACACTATGTTAGATAGTACCAGGATACCCAAAAATATCCAAGAAGCACTTGATGACCCAAAATGGAGGAATGCAGTATTAGAAGAAATGGATGCATTGACAAAAAATGGAACATGGGAGTTTGTGACATTACCTAAAGGAAAGAAAACTGTTGGTTGCAAGTGGGTGTTCACAATAAAATTCAATGCAGACAATAGCATCAATAGGTATAAGGCCAGATTAGTTGCTAAGGGATTTACTCAGACTCATGGGATAGATTATCAGGAGACATTTGCTCCTGTTGCCAAACTTAACACTATCCGCGTTCTGCTATCTCTTGCCGCCAACCTTGATTGGCCATTGCAACAATTAGATGTTAAGAATGCCTTCTTGAGTGGTGATCTACATAAGGAAGTTTACATGGATCCACCTCCTGGTTTTGAAAAAGGGGATGGTTCTGTGTGCAAGTTGCAGAAGTCTCTCTATGGACTTAAACAATCTCCCAGAGAATGGTTTGGGAAATTTACTCAAGCTGTTAAGGGAAGAGGGTTCACCCAAGCTCAGACTGATCACACTTTATTTTTTAAACACTCCGACAAAGGAAGAATTGCTATTCTGATCGTTTATGTTGATGACATAATTGTCACTGGTAATGATAGCGAGGAGATAACCTCTTTAAAAAAATGTTTAGCTGACCAGTTTGAACTAAAAGATCTTGGATCTCTCAAATATTTCCTTGGCATGGAAATTGCTCGGAGTAAGGAAGGAATTTCTTTAACTCAGAAAAAATACACTCTAGACTTGTTGCAAGAAACAGGTATGCTTGGGTGCAAGCCGGCAGAGACTCCAATTGAAGCTAATATCAAGATGGGAGTTGAGGACGGGGAAGATGTTGATAGGGAGCAGTACCAGAGACTAGTGGGGAAATTAATCTATTTGTCTCACACTCGTCCTGATATTGCTTTTGCTGTGAGCATGGTTAGCCAATTCATGCATTCTCCTAAGGAAAAACACCTTAGTGCCGTTTATAGAATTCTCAAATACCTAAAAAATACCCCTGGTCGAGGAATTTTCTTTAAAAAGGGGCAAAAAAGGATGATTGAAATCTATACAGATGCGGACTGGGCTGGCTCTGCAATGGACCGAAGATCTACTTCAGGATATTGTACTTATGTCTGGGGAAACCTTGTGACCTGGAGAAGTAAGAAACAAACTGTTGTTGCAAGAAGCAGTGCAGAAGCAGAATTTCGGGCTCTAGCCCATGATATTTGTGAAGGAATTTGGTTACGAAGGCTTCTGGAGGAGTTGAAGATCTCTTATTCCCTACCTATCAGATTATATTGTGATAATAAGGCTGCTGTCAGCATTGCTCAAAATCCTGTTCATCATGACAGAACAAAACATGTGGAAGTTGATCGTCACTTTATCAAAGAGAAATTAGAAGACGGTAGTGTATGCTTGTCATATATACCTACCAAGGAACAGACAGCAGATATCCTCACCAAAGGATTACTTAAGCCAACCTTTGAGAATTTGATCAACAAGTTGGGAATGATCAATATATATCTCCCAACTTGAGGGGGAGTGTAGAATATTGTAGAATATTCTAGATAGTATTTATTGATGTAGTTGGTAGTTGTATATTTATTGAAGTAGTTGGTGGTTGTATTTATTGAAGTAGTTGGTAGTTGAGGTAGTTGAATGTACTCAATATAAAAAAGACCCATTGAGTCTCTAAATGAATTAAGAAAGTATTATTCAAACAAAACACTTCTTTTGGTGCTTTGGTGTAACTCAGGATGTGTAGATTCTCTGTCTGACTTAGTTCAAAAAAGATAATTGGTGTTAGATATCAATTAAAGGAGGTGAATGTGTTCTATTACTTTTCCTTTTGTATGCACTTACAGGTTGGTTATGGGATGAAAACCTAAATATATTCTTCAATGCCCTTGATATGCCAACTTTCAGGTCTACTAAAGATTTTCCAGATATGCATTCTCTCATTATGCACACTTACAACTCAGATAATGCTGATTTACGTGTTGATCATTTGGGATTACACAAAGCTCTGTGTGTCTTAATGGGTTGGAACTACTCAAAGCCTCCTGATAACTCAAAGGCGTATCAGTTCCTATCTGCTGATGAAGCAGCAGCAAATCAGGATGATCTGATCATGTGGCCACCACTGGTTATCATTCATAATACAAATACTGGAAAAAATAGAGAGGGTCGCATGGAGGGTTTGGGAAACAAAACGATGGATAATAAAGTTAGAGGTATAATGTACCCCTCCATTCTTTATCATCTCTGTATTGATGTCTCTTTTAAAGGTATGAATAAATTCAGGTAAATGTTACTTGTATGCATGCTGAGTATATAGTTGTTTCAGCGGGAAACACATGGTTACCTTTCCCAATATTTCTTAGTTAGCCAATCTCTGCTTCATGCTACAGTTTGATGGAATACTCTTATGACATTATCTCTTTAAAGATAACGAGTTGAAAAGTCATTTTGATTTTATAGGAGTTGCCATTAACATAAAATTAGAAACTGAGACACTAGAGACAGATCCAGCATTTGAAATGATTACTGATTCACACTTGCAGCAGTCTAAGATTTACTTTGTGTTTATTTATGTTGCTATTGGTGATTGAATTTTATTTGTGAAGGTGTTTTCTTTTGTACAAATACTGTTGATATATGTGGCATTCTATAGCAGTTATGCCAAAATGGTGTTTGTATGTCCACCCGTTTGATTCAATTTGAAGTCCTGGCAAGGTGAAAGTGTATACCCTTTCGGCCATCTCTTCTGTTGTGTGCTAATGTTGTTATGTTTTCTTCATTTCTCGGCTAAAAGTTTAATCTTATATGCCTTTTCAGTTTCATATTTAATCATGGGTCTGCTTTCTGATAAATTATGAGGAATTTGTAAACCCATAACAGCTTTTGTTATCATAAGAGTTCTTGGAGTTGATTATTGTGACTTGCTTCTTTCGTTTTTTTATCTTTCCTGTCATATATGTTTCCAGAGTAGATTTTTGCTCTGGTGTGGCTATTGAATGTTTTTATCAAAAGCTGTGTCATTTGTAATTTGTTTGACCTTCATTACCACCCTTTTATGTCTTGGTTTGACATATCTAATTGATTCTCAGTTGTGCTAGGCATCTATATAGTCAGTTACAGCTCATGAGAGAGGCTGATAAAGATTTAGAATACAATAATGTAAAGCAGCTTTGTTGAAGCTGTTTATTTGGACACTACTTTTCATTTGTTACATCTTCAAACTGCTCTGTGAGTGTTGCTGTAACTTTCTGGTATTTTGGTTTTGGTATGTGGGAAAAGTTAGCTTTTGGTGTGTAGGTATTGGTGTTGCAAGTTTTCATCAGCATCCTGACATGTTTCATATAATTAAATGCTCCCAATGACTGGAGATTAAATTACTTAAACACATTAAAAAAAAAACTCTGGCAGCATTGTTATTGTAGCTTCAACAAGAATATGCTAAATCATTGATGGTTTTTAAGTTTCTTTCTACTTTATCCTAATGGATTTACTTTGATTTGTTTTTTGGAATTTTTGACTCATGATGCATTGGTGATTCTGCACCTTGAGTAGATGGGTTTGGATTGTTAGATAGTTTTCATTCTTTTCACATTTTAGGTATTAGTTAAATTTCTTTGCAGTCAATCCGAATGCTTTTTTTTTAGTTAAGAATATTGATTTTGGGGTGATTGGATGTAATTGTCATGCTAACGCATAGGTTCTCTTATTGCAGTCCTGTGTAGCTTCCTAAAGATTCAGGTCCTCAATAATCAATGCTGATTACTCTTGAAAATGAGCGAGAAACTAGAGTGGATTTAAAATTCTTGATACTCCTGAGGAGTGGTCATATCTTCTCACATCTGCTGAGGTGGGAGAGTGAGAGTGTATGCTTTCAAAAGGTTAGGTGGGACTAACTGCAATCAGATTGTGGAAATTGTTCAGATGTTAAGTGATATGCGTGTGAGAGAGAAAGTAGCATTACTTGAGTGGGATTATGTCAGTCCTCCAGATGGTGCTTAGATATATAGATGTTATTTATTTCGAGACAAAGTTAAATTGAAGATTTATATAAAAGTTCTTTTCTTTCTTTTCACCAAGGTAAAATATCCATTCCATTCAATGATACTACTGTTGTCCTTTCCATATACCATTCCGTTCAATAATATTACTGTACTCCTTTCCTTTCCATTCTGCTTCTTCCTATCAAATGAACTGTTAAACTTGGTTCCTGATCCATTATTTTCATGTTGTCAGTTACTGGTTCACTAACCCCCCACCCATGATTGTTAACCTTATAAATAAAACTATGAAAGAATGCTTTAGTAAGGATTGGTGACGAGATGGGCATTTCTCCCATATCTCTTATAATTACATTTTGAACTGTGAGAACTGGGAAACACTAGTGAGTAGCTTGAATCTGGGTTTCTATGCTACCACAACCAAACATAAATTATAAAAGAAAAAAGAAGAAGATTGGTCTTGGGATTTGAGGATTTTGTCTAATTTTATTTCTTCTGTAGAAAGCTTATTAATCTGGGAGTTTGTTGTATAAGGGTTCACTTTCTAGAAGCCAAACTTGCTGACTGACCCTTGCTAAACCTGTCCAAACTTGTTCACTTTGTAGGAGCCAAACTTGCTTCCTAAACCTGTCCATATTGTGGAACATTATACACTGTATTTTGACCTTGATGAATCACGTCCTTGCAGCCTTATTTTCTTAGGAATTTGATTCATTTCATTATTCTTCTTTTTTATTTTTAATTTCGTTTTACTGGCTTTAAAGTTGTTTCTTTGGGAGATAGATAGGGGGAGATGTTGTTGATGCATAGAGCTTTCTATACTTATATGTACCTCTGTACATTTATGAATGCACACTTGTGTTTATATTTTGATGATAGTTGATTTTTACAACCAAGAAGGTAGGTTTTGAACATTATTATGGGATGTTTCTTCATTTTGTGTCTATCATTTTCAGATGTTATTCTAGTTGTTGCTTAAGTATGTCAATTATATCTTCTCACATCTAGCACTCTAGTTGTTAACCTTATGTACGCACTCATGTAGCTGTGCATTTATGCACATTAATGACTGTAGATTGGACAACCAAGAAAGTAGGTCTGGTGAATGTTATTGTGTGAGGGCTCTTCATTTGTGTGTACCATTTCTGGGCATTATTCTATTTGATGCTTAACTGTTTTGAGTTGGAGATATTGAATTGTGCATGTGTGCATCTGTTCTTACCTGTCCATTTACGCTCACATCTAGCAATGCATTTAAACTCATGCATGTGTTCTGATGGTACAATCAAGAAACTAGGTGAATATTATTGTGGTATAGCTTTTCATTTCTGTAGATATAATTTCCTTACATTATTCTAGTTGATGCTTTAATATGTTGATTTTGTACGTTGCATTGATGATATTTATTTTGAGAAAAGTAATGTTGAAATAGCCTTGTAGCTTGTTTGCATTTTTTTATATAGTCAATAGATTGCTATTGCCTTGATCTTAACAAGGTAAAAAGGGGTCGATTTGATCTATAGGCTTTCTGTCCCTGTTTCTGTTTTAATTTGTATGAATTATATTGTGGTTGTCAAGTTTTTTGATACCTGATATCGCCCAAATGGAGTGATTTTTGTTTTGCTTATCCGTGGACGCACCTTTTTGTTGACTGGTGTGAAGTATTAGTTTCCTCCACTCCCATATTTTTCTTTTGGTGCTTGTTCTGTGTATTTCTTATTTCTTCTTGCTTTACTAGCTCCATAGTATTGCATCTGGTATATCTAGAAACCTCTATTTTATTATCTACTAGCTTGTGAGTTCAGCCGATCTTCATAAGTGTAATCTTACTGCAAGTGATTAGGTGGTTACTTTGTTGCTATGTCTGTAAGCTAATTTCATGTGAACTTATTTTTGGTTCTAGTCTTATTAGAGTATTAGACATTATCTGTTTTGACCTGATGGAATAAATAGTATATTCTGGTGGATAGAAATTTGGATAATGTAGAAAATCTATCTCCTATTTTTGACAATCCTCCTAATAGTCCATTTCCCTTACTGTCTAGTCTCTTGATTTAGATGGTTTGGATTACTATCCTGCCTTTCGTTTTCTACGTCCAACTTTTTTCATTCCTATAGTTTTCCTTGACAAATATAGCATTATGTTGGGCTCAAAATCTCCACGAAGACGTAAATTACTTGGCTGATGTTGCCTTAAATGGAAGCATTTATGGCCACTGCTGCCATAATCTTTGAAACTTATGTCATATAGCTGCAAACAACTCATTGTTAGGAAGCACTTATAAAAATATTAGGTTTTGAACTTCTTTTGACGGTATTTTTTTTCCATCTGATTTTCATGCATGGTTTTCCAGAGCTCGGATTTATGGGTGGCAAATCAAAGTCATTATATGGAAGAGATGGTCATTTGGGCATGACACTGGTTAAATTTGCTGGTGATCAATCAGGCTTTATGGAGGCCATGCGGCTTGCTGAACACTTTGAGAAGGAAAATCATGGACGCAAGGATTGGGCCCGTGTGCAGCCCCAAACATTAGGAAAGGATGATGAGAACAATGCCAACCTTGTGACGGTGGATGAGAAAAAAGGAGAGAAAAGGAATGTCTTGTATGGCTATCTAGGGACTGCTTTTGATCTTGACAAAGTTGATTTTGACACAAGGAAGAAGGCAGTCATAGAGAGCAGGAGAGAATACAAACCGTCCATGTAGTTTTTGGACTATACATGGAATAACACTGTAAAATGGTTTGTAGATTGTTCTGGAAAAAGTCTTTCCAATTGAATTATAGTCCCGGTTCCTGAAAATTATAAAAGCTTTGTTATATTATAAAGATCAATGATACTTGTATGCAGTCTTGCATTCTTAACTTGGTCAAGGTTGAACAAGAATTTAAATGGCTTTTTGGATTCAGTCACCTCTACATGACTTTGCAAGGATCACTGCTTGCTGGTGATGTTCCAGCATAATGTAGTTGAAGTTACCTCCTTAATTGTTTTTGAGAAAAGCATGTTTTCTGCATATTACTTTGTGCACATCAAGTGGTGTGCCATGATTTTATCAAAGAAACAAGTGGTTTCTATTGGAATTGAAGGTAACCTAGTGTTGCCATATGTACGTCAGGAAAAGTAGTGCTCATAAGTATCTGGAAATGATAGGGAGTGGATCTTCTCATGTGATCACTCATTTAAAAATTATACATATTTCTCTCTTTTATCTCATCATCAATGAGTCCTTGCGATCAAAGAACACGATCACATCAACCACTCTTTTTAACACGAGAACTTACCCATTTCTAAAAATGATATACTTTTAGCTATTTACACCCTTT
>JAVKPL010005722.1:0-24792 GCA_032173675.1 Gastrolobium villosum | reverse complement strand
GGAATTCATTTTCTGTCAAAGTTCTTTTACGGAATCCATTTTCAGTCGAAAAGCTTCACAAAATCAATTTCTTTTGCATTTATTTTATTCATCCATTTTCGACGGAATACATTTTTCGTCAAAAATCTTCGACGGAATCCATTTTCCATCGAAAAACTTCATAAAATCAATTTCTTTTGCATTTATTTTATTCATCCATTTTCGACGGAATTCATTTTCCGTCCAAAATCTTCGACGGAATCCATTTTCCGGCAAAAACTTCACAAAATCAATTTCTTTTGCATTTATTTTATTCATCCATTTTCGACGGAATTCATTTTCCGTCGAAAAACTTCACAAAATCAATTTCTTTTGCATTTATTTTATTCATCCATTGTCGACGGAATTCATTTTCCGCCAAAAATGTTCACAAAATCAATTTCTTTTGCATTTATTTTATTCATCCATTTTCGACGGAATACATTTTTCGTCAAAAATCTTCGACGGAATCCATTTTCCATCGAAAAAATTCACAAAATCAATTTCTTTTGCATTTATTTTATTCATCCATTTTCGACGGAATTCATTTTCCGTCAAAAATCTTCGACGGAATCCATTTTTCGTCGAAAAACTTCACAAAATCAATTTCTTTTGCATTTATTTTATTCATCCATTTTCGACGGAATTCATTTTCCGTCAAAAATCTTCGATGGAATCCATTTTTCGACGAAAAACTTCACAAAATCAATTTCTTTTGCATTTATTTTATTCATCCATTTTCGACGGAATTCATTTTCCGTCAAAAATCTTCGACGGAATCCATTTTCCGTCGAAAAACTTCACAAAATCAATTTCTTTTGCATTTATTTTATTAATCCGTTTTCGACGAAATTCTTTTTCCGTCGAAAAACTTCACAAAATCAATTTCTTTTGCATTTATTTTATTCATCCATTTTCGACGAAATACATTTTTCGTCAAAAATCTTCGACGGAATCCATTTTCCATCGAAAAACTTCATAAAATCAATTTCTTTTGCATTTATTTTATTCATCCATTTTCGACGGAATTCATTTTCCGTCCAAAATCTTCGACGGAATCCATTTTCCGTCGAAAAACTTCACAAAATCAATTTCTTTTGCATTTATTTTATTAATCCGTTTTCGACGAAATTCTTTTTCCGTCGAAAAACTTCACAAAATCAATTTCTTTTGCATTTATTTTATTCATCCATTTTCGACGGAATACATTTTTCGTCAAAAATCTTCAACGGAATCCATTTTCCATCGAAAAACTTCATAAAATCAATTTCTTTTGCATTTATTTTATTCATCCATTTTCGACGGAATACATTTTTCGTCAAAAATCTTCGACGGAATCCATTTTCCATCGAAAAACTTCATAAAATCAATTTCTTTTGCATTTATTTTATTCATCCATTTTCGACGGAATTCATTTTCCGTCAAAAATCTTCGACGGAATCCATTTTCCGTCGAAAAACTTCACAAAATCAATTTCTTTTGCATTTATTTTATTAATCCGTTTTCGACGAAATTCTTTTTCCGTCGAAAAACTTCACAAAATCAATTTCTTTTGCATTTATTTTATTCATCCATTTTCGGCGGAATACATTTTTCGTCAAAAATCTTCGACGGAATCCATTTTCCATCGAAAAACTTCATAAAACAATTTCTTTTGCATTTATTTTATTCATCCATTTTCGACGGAATTCATTTTCCGTCAAAAATCTTCGACGGAATCCATTTTCCGTCGAAAAACTTCACAAAATCAATTTCTTTTGCATTTATTTTATTCATCCGTTTTCGACGGAATACATTTTTCGTCAAAAATCTTCAACGGAATCCATTTTTCGTCGAAATCCGTTTTCGACGGAATCCGTTTTCCATCTAAAAATTTCACAATATCAATTTCTTTTGCATTTATTTTATTCATCCATTTTCGACGGAATCCATTTTCCGTCATAGAACTTCACAAAATCAATTTCTTTTGCAATTATTTTTTTCATCCGTTTTCGACGGAATCCATTTTCCATCGTAGGAATCCATTTTCCGTCGAAAAACTTCACAAAATCAATTACTTTTGCATTTATTTTATTCATCAATTTTCGACGGAATCCATTTTCCATCGAAAAACTTCACAAAATCAATTTCTTTTGCAATTATTTTATTCATCATTTTTCAACGGAATTCGTTTTCCGTCGAAAAACTTCACATAATGAATTTCTTTTGCAATTTATTTTATTTATCCATTTTCGACGGAATTCGTTTTCCGTCAAAAATCTTCGACGAAATCCATTTTCGTCGAAAAACTTCACAAAATGAATTTCTTTTGCATTTGTTTTATTCATCAGTTTTCGACGGAATCCATTTTCCATCGAAAAACTTCACAAAATCAATTTCTTTTGCATTTCTTTTATTTATCAGTTTTCGACTGAATTCGTTTTCCGTCGAAATACTTCAAAAAATGAATTTCTTTTGCAATTTATTTTATTCATCCATTTTCGACGGAATTCGTTTTCCGTCAAAAATCTACGACGAAATCCATTTTCGTCGAAAACCTTCACAAAATCAATTGCTTTTGCATTTATTATATTCATCCATTTTCGACGGAATCCGTTTTCCGTCAAAAAACTTTACAATATCAATTTCTTTTGCATTTATTTTATTCATCCATTTTCGACGGAATCCATTTTCTGTCAAAAAACTTCACAAAATCCATTTCTTTTGCATTTATTTTATTCATCCATTTTCGACGAAATTCATTTTCCGTCAAAAATCTTTGACAGAATCCATTTTCAGTCGAAAAACTTCACAAAACCAATTTCTTTTGCATTTATTTTATTCATCAGTTTTCGACGGAATCCATTTTCCGTCGAAAAACTTCACAAAATCAATTTCTTTTGCATTTATTTTATTTATCAGTTTTCGACGGAATTCTTTTTCCGTCGAAAAACTTCACAAAATTAATTTCTTTTGCAATTTATTTTATTCATCCGTTTTCGACGGAATTCTTTTTCCGTCAAAAAACTTCACAAAATCAATTTCTTTTGCATTTATTTAATTTATCCATTTTCGACGGAATTCATTTTCCGTCAAAAATCTTCGACGGAATCCATTTTCCATCGAAAAACTTCACAAAATCAATTTCTTTTGCATTTATTTTATTCGTCAGTTTTCGACGGAATCCATTTTCCGTCAAAAATCTTCGACGGAATCCATTTTCCGTCGAAAAACATCACAAAATCAATTTCTTTTGCATTTATTTTTTTCATCCATTTTCGACGGAATCCATTTTCCATCGAAAAACTTTACAAAATCAATTTCTTTTCCAATTTATTTTATTCATCCATTTTCGACGAAATTCATTTTCCGTCAAAAATCTTTGACGAAATCCATTTTCAGTCGAAAAACTTCACAAAACCAATTTCTTTTGCATTTATTTTATTCGTCGGTTTTCGACGGAATCCATTTTCCGTCGAAAAACTTCACAAAATCAATTTCTTTTGCATTTATTTTATTTATCAGTTTTCGACGAAATTCTTTTTCCGTCGAAAAACATCACAAAATGAATTTCTTTTGCAATTTATTTTATTCATCCGTTTTCGACGGAATTCGTTTTCCGTCAAAAAACTTCACAATATCAATTTCTTTTGCATTTATTTTATTCATCCATTTTCGACGGAATCCGTTTTCCATCCAAAAACTTCACAAAATCGATTTCTTTTGCATTTATTTTATTCATCCGTTTTCAACGGAATCCATTTTCCTTCAAAAAACAACACAAAATCAATTTCTTCCGCATTTATTTTATTCATCCGTTTTTTATGGAATCCATTTTCCGTCAAAAAACTTCACAAAATGAATTTCTTTTCCATTTATCTTATTCATCCAATTTCAACGGAATTCATTTTCCGTCCAAAATCTTCGACGGAATCCATTTTTTGTTGAAAAAATTACAAAATAATTTTTTTGCATTTATTTTATTCATCTGTTTTCGACAGAATTCATTTTCAGTCAAAAATCTTCACAAAACTCAATTTATTTTGCATTTATTTAATTCATCAGTTTTCGACGGAATCCATTTTCCATCGAAAAACTTCACAAAACCAATTTCTTTTACAATTATTTTATTCATCAGTTTTCGACGGAATTCGTTTTCCGTCGAAAAACTTCACAAAATGAATTTCTTTTGCAATTTATTTTATTCATCCGTTTTCGACGGAATTCGTTTTTCGTCAAAAATCTTCGACAAAATCCATTTTCTTCACAAAATCAATTTCTTTTGCAATTATTTTATTCATCCATTTTTGACGGAATCCATTTTCCGTCAAAAAACTTCACAAAACCAATTTCTTTTGCATTTATTTTATTCATCCATTTTCGACGAAATACATTTTCCGTAAAAAGTCTTCAACGGAATCCATTTTCCGTCGAAAAATTTCACAAAATCAATTTCTTTTGCAATTATTTTTTTCATCCGTTTTCGACGGAATCCATTTTCCGTCGTAGGAATCCATTTTCCGTCGAAAAACTTCACAAAATCAATTTCTTTTGCATTTATTTTATTCATCAGTTTTCGACGGAATCCATTTTCCATCGAAAAACTTCACAAAATCAATTTCTTTTGCAATTATTTTATTCATCAGTTTTCGACGGAATTCGTTTTCCGTCGAAAAAATTCACAAAATGAATTTCTTTTGCAATTTATTTTATTCATTCGTTTTAGACGGAATTCGTTTTCCGTCGAAAAACTTCACAAAATCAATTGCTTTTGCATTTATTTTATTCATCCATTTATGACGGAATCCGTTTTCCGTCAAAAAACGTCACAATATCTATTTCTTTTGCATTTATTTTATTCATCCATCTTTGACGGAATCCGTTTTCCGTCAAAAAACTTCACAAAATAAATTTCTTTTGCAATTTATTTTATTCATCCATTTTCAACTGAATTCATTTTCCGTCAAAAATCTCCGACGTAATTCATTTTCCATCAAAAATCTTCGACGGAATCCATTTTCCGTCGAAAAACTTCACAAAATCAATTTCTTTTGCATTTATTTTATTCATCAGTTTTCAACGGAATCCATTTTCCGTCGAAAAACTTCACAAAATCAATTTCTTTTCCATTTATTTTATTCATCCATTTTCGTCGGAATGCATTTTCCGTCAAAACACTTCACAAAATCAATTTCTTTTGCATTTATTTTATTCATCCATTTTCGACGGAATACATTTTCCGTCAAAAATCTTCGACGGAATCCATTTTCCATCGAAAAACTTCACAAAATCAATTTCTTTTGCATTTATTTTATTCATCCATTTTCGACGGAATTCGTTTTCCGTCAAAAATCTACGACGAAATCCATTTTCGTCGAAAACCTTCACAAAATCAATTTCTTTTGCATTTATTATATTCATCCATTTTCGACGGAATCCGTTTTCCGTCAAAAAACTTTACAAAATCAATTTCTTTTGCATTTATTTTATTCATCCATTTTCGACGGAATCCATTTTTTGTCAAAAAACTTCACAAAATCAATTTCTTTTGCATTTATTTTATTCATCCATTTTCGACGGAATTCATTTTCCGTCAAAAATCTTTGACAAATCCATTTTCAAAAACTTCACAAAACCAATTTCTTTTGCATTTATTTTATTCATCAGTTTTCGACGGAATTCTTTTCCGTCGAAAAACTTCACAAAATCAATTTCTTTTGCATTTATTTTATTTATCAGTTTTCGACGGAATTCTTTTTCCGTCGAAAAACTTCACAAAATCAATTTCTTTTGCATTTATTTTACTCATCCGTTTTCGACGGAATTCATTTTCCGTCAAAAAACTTCACAAAATCAATTTCTTTTGCATTTATTTTATTCATCCATTTTCGACGGAATTCATTTTCCGTCAAAAATCTTCGACGGAATCCATTTTCCATCGAAAAACTTCACAAAATCAATTTCTTTTGCATTTATTTTATTCATCCATTTTCGACGGAATCCATTTTCCGTCAAAAATCTTCGACGGAATCCATTTTCCGTCGAAAAACATCACAAAATCAATTTCTTTTGCATTTATTTTATTCATCCATTTTCGACGGAATCCATTTTCCATCGAAAAACTTCACAAAATCAATTTCTTTTGCATTTATTTTATTCATCCATTTTCGACGAAATTCATTTTCCGTCAAAAATCTTTGACGGAATCCATTTTCCGTCGAAAAACTTCACAAAATCAATTTCTTTTGCATTTATTTTATTTATCAGTTTTCGACGAAATTCTTTTTCCGTCGAAAAACTTCACAAAATCAATTTCTTTTGCATTTATTTTATTTATCAGTTTTCGACGGAATCTATTTTCCGTCGAAAAACATCACAAAATCAATTTCTTTTGCATTTTATTTTATTCATCCGTTTTCGACGGAATCGTTTTCCATCAAAAACTTCACAAAATCAATTTCTTTTGCATTTATTTTATTCATCCATTTTCGACGGAATCCATTTTCCTCGAAAAACTTCACAAAATCAATTTCTTTTGCATTTATTTTATTCATCCGTTTTCAACGGAATCCATTTTCCTTCAAAAAACAACACAAAATCAATTTCTTCCGCATTTATTTTATTCATCCGTTTTTTATGGAATCCATTTTCCGTCAAAAAACTTCACAAAATGAATTTCTTTTCCATTTATCTTATTCATCCAATTTCAACGGAATTCATTTTCCGTCCAAAATCTTCGACGGAATCCATTTTTTGTTGAAAAAATTACAAAATAATTTTTTTTGCATTTATTTTATTCATCTGTTTTCGACAGAATTCATTTTCAGTCAAAAATCTTCACAAAACTCAATTTATTTTGCATTTATTTAATTCATCAGTTTTCGACGGAATCCATTTTCCATCGAAAAACTTCACAAAACCAATTTCTTTTACAATTATTTTATTCATCAGTTTTCGACGGAATTCGTTTTCCGTCGAAAAACTTCACAAAATGAATTTCTTTTGCAATTTATTTTATTCATCCGTTTTCGACGGAATTCGTTTTTCGTCAAAAATCTTCGACAAAATCCATTTTCTTCACAAAATCAATTTCTTTTGCAATTATTTTATTCATCCATTTTTGACGGAATCCATTTTCCGTCAAAAAACTTCACAAAACCAATTTCTTTTGCATTTATTTTATTCATCCATTTTCGACGAAATACATTTTCCGTAAAAAGTCTTCAACGGAATCCATTTTCCTTCGAAAAATTTCACAAAATCAATTTCTTTTGCAATTATTTTTTTCATCCGTTTTCGACGGAATCCATTTTCCGTCGTAGGAATCCATTTTCCGTCGAAAAACTTCACAAAATCAATTTCTTTTGCATTTATTTTATTCATCAGTTTTCGACGGAATCCATTTTCCATCGAAAAACTTCACAAAATCAATTTCTTTTGCAATTATTTTATTCATCAGTTTTCGACGGAATTCGTTTTCCGTCGAAAAAATTCACAAAATGAATTTCTTTTGCAATTTATTTTATTCATTCGTTTTAGACGGAATTCGTTTTCCGTCGAAAAACTTCACAAAATCAATTGCTTTTGCATTTATTTTATTCATCCATTTATGTCGGAATCCGTTTTCCGTCAAAAAACGTCACAATATCTATTTCTTTTGCATTTATTTTATTCATCCATCTTTGACGGAATCCGTTTTCCGTCAAAAAACTTCACAAAATAAATTTCTTTTGCAATTTATTTTATTCATCCATTTTCAACTGAATTCATTTTCCGTCAAAAATCTCCGACGTAATTCATTTTCCATCAAAAATCTTCGACGGAATCCATTTTCCGTCGAAAAACTTCACAAAATCAATTTCTTTTGCATTTATTTTATTCATCAGTTTTCAACGGAATCCATTTTCCGTCGAAAAACTTCACAAAATCAATTTCTTTTCCATTTATTTTATTCATCCATTTTCGACGGAATCCATTTTCCGTCAAAACACTTCACAAAATCAATTTCTTTTGCATTTATTTTATTCATCCATTTTCGACGGAATACATTTTTCGTCAAAAATCTTCGACGGAATCCATTTTCCATCGAAAAACTTCATAAAATCAATTTCTTTTGCATTTATTTTATTCATCCATTTTCGACGGAATTCATTTTCCGTCCAAAATCTTCGACGGAATCCATTTTCCGGCAAAAACTTCACAAAATCAATTTCTTTTGCATTTATTTTATTCATCCATTTTCGACGGAATTCATTTTCCGTCGAAAAACTTCACAAAATCAATTTCTTTTGCATTTATTTTATTCATCCATTGTCGACGGAATTCATTTTCCGCCAAAAATGTTCACAAAATCAATTTCTTTTGCATTTATTTTATTCATTCATTTTCGACGGAATACATTTTTCGTCAAAAATCTTCGACGGAATCCATTTTTCGTCGAAAAAATTCACAAAATCAATTTCTTTTGCATTTATTTTATTCATCCATTTTCGACGGAATTCATTTTCCGTCAAAAATCTTCGATGGAATCCATTTTTCGACGAAAAACTTCACAAAATCAATTTCTTTTGCATTTATTTTATTCATCCATTTTCGACGGAATTCATTTTCCGTCAAAAATCTTCGACGGAATCCATTTTCCGTCGAAAAACTTCACAAAATCAATTTCTTTTGCATTTATTTTATTAATCCGTTTTCGACGAAATTCTTTTTCCGTCGAAAAACTTCACAAAATCAATTTCTTTTGCATTTATTTTATTCATCCATTTTCGACGAAATACATTTTTCGTCAAAAATCTTCGACGGAATCCATTTTCCATCGAAAAACTTCATAAAATCAATTTCTTTTGCATTTATTTTATTCATCCATTTTCGACGGAATTCATTTTCCGTCCAAAATCTTCGACGGAATCCATTTTCCGTCGAAAAACTTCACAAAATCAATTTCTTTTGCATTTATTTTATTCATCCATTTTCGACGGAATTCATTTTTCCGTCGAAAAACTTCACAAAATCAATTTCTTTTGCATTTATTTTAAATTCATCCATTTTCGACGGAATACATTTTTCGTCAAAAATCTTCGACGGAATCCATTTTCCATCGAAAAACTTCATAAAATCAATTTCTTTTGCATTTATTTTATTCATCCATTTTCGACGGAATTCATTTTCCGTCAAAAATCTTCGACGGAATCCATTTTCCATTTCATAAAACAATTTCTTTTGCATTTATTTTATTCATCCATTTTCGACGGAATTCATTTTCCGTCAAAAATCTTCGACGGAATCCATTTTCCGTCGAAAAACTTCACAAAATCAATTTCTTTTGCATTTATTTTATTCATCCGTTTTCGACGGAATACATTTTTCGTCAAAAATCTTCAACGGAATCCATTTTTCGTCGAAATCCGTTTTCGACGGAATCCGTTTTCCATCTAAAAATTTCACAATATCAATTTCTTTTGCATTTATTTTATTCATCCATTTTCGACGGAATCCATTTTCCGTCATAGAACTTCACAAAATCAATTTCTTTTGCAATTATTTTTTTCATCCGTTTTCGACGGAATCCATTTTCCATCGTAGGAATCCATTTTCCGTCGAAAAACTTCACAAAATCAATTACTTTTGCATTTATTTTATTCATCAATTTTCGACGGAATCCATTTTCCATCGAAAAACTTCACAAAATCAATTTCTTTTGCATTTATTTTATTAATCCGTTTTCGACGAAATTCTTTTTCCGTCGAAAAACTTCACAAAATCAATTTCTTTTGCATTTATTTTATTCATCCATTTTCGACGGAATTCATTTTCCGTCAAAAATCTTCACAAAATCAATTTCTTTTGCATTTATTTTATTCATCCGTTTTCGACGAAATACATTTTTCGTCAAAAATCTTCAACGGAATCCATTTTTCGTCGAAAAACTTCATAAAATCAATTTCTTTTGCATTTATTTTATTCATCCATTTTCAACGGAATTCATTTTCTGTCAAAGTTCTTTTACGGAATCCATTTTCAGTCGAAAAGCTTCACAAAATCAATTTCTTTTGCATTTATTTTATTCATCCATTTTCGACGGAATACATTTTTCGTCAAAAATCTTCGACGGAATCCATTTTCCATCGAAAAACTTCATAAAATCAATTTCTTTTGCATTTATTTTATTCATCCATTTTCGACGGAATTCATTTTCCGTCCAAAATCTTCGACGGAATCCATTTTCCGGCAAAAACTTCACAAAATCAATTTCTTTTGCATTTATTTTATTCATCCATTTTCGACGGAATTCATTTTCCGTCGAAAAACTTCACAAAATCAATTTCTTTTGCATTTATTTTATTCATCCATTGTCGACGGAATTCATTTTCCGCCAAAAATGTTCACAAAATCAATTTCTTTTGCATTTATTTTATTCATCCATTTTCGACGGAATACATTTTTCGTCAAAAATCTTCGACGGAATCCATTTTCCACCGAAAAAATTCACAAAATCAATTTCTTTTGCATTTATTTTATTCATCCATTTTCGACGGAATACATTTTCCGTCAAAAATCTTCGACGGAATCCATTTTTCGTCGAAAAACTTCACAAAATCAATTTCTTTTGCATTTATTTTATTCATCCATTTTCGACGGAATTCATTTTCCGTCAAAAATCTTCGATGGAATCCATTTTTCGACGAAAAACTTCACAAAATCAATTTCTTTTGCATTTATTTTATTCATCCATTTTCGACGGAATTCATTTTCCGTCAAAAATCTTCGACGGAATCCATTTTCCGTCGAAAAACTTCACAAAATCAATTTCTTTTGCATTTATTTTATTAATCCGTTTTCGACGAAATTCTTTTTCCGTCGAAAAACTTCACAAAATCAATTTCTTTTGCATTTATTTTATTCATCCATTTTCGACGAAATACATTTTTCGTCAAAAATCTTCGACGGAATCCATTTTCCATCGAAAAACTTCATAAAATCAATTTCTTTTGCATTTATTTTATTCATCCATTTTCGACGGAATTCATTTTCCGTCCAAAATCTTCGACGGAATCCATTTTCCGTCGAAAAACTTCACAAAATCAATTTCTTTTGCATTTATTTTATTAATCCGTTTTCGACGAAATTCTTTTTCCGTCGAAAAACTTCACAAAATCAATTTCTTTTGCATTTATTTTATTCATCCATTTTCGACGGAATACATTTTTCGTCAAAAATCTTCAACGGAATCCATTTTCCATCGAAAAACTTCATAAAATCAATTTCTTTTGCATTTATTTTATTCATCCATTTTCGACGGAATTCATTTTCCGTCAAAAATCTTCGACGGAATCCATTTTCCATCGAAAAACTTCATAAAATCAATTTCTTTTGCATTTATTTTATTCATCCATTTTCGACGGAATTCATTTTCCGTCAAAAATCTTCGACGGAATCCATTTTCCGTCGAAAAACTTCACAAAATCAATTTCTTTTGCATTTATTTTATTAATCCGTTTTCGACGAAATTCTTTTTCCGTCGAAAAACTTCACAAAATCAATTTCTTTTGCATTTATTTTATTCATCCATTTTCGGCGGAATACATTTTTCGTCAAAAATCTTCGACGGAATCCATTTTCCATCGAAAAACTTCATAAAACAATTTCTTTTGCATTTATTTTATTCATCCATTTTCGACGGAATTCATTTTCCGTCAAAAATCTTCGACGGAATCCATTTTCCGTCGAAAAACTTCACAAAATCAATTTCTTTTGCATTTATTTTATTCATCCGTTTTCGACGGAATACATTTTTCGTCAAAAATCTTCAACGGAATCCATTTTTCGTCGAAATCCGTTTTCGACGGAATCCGTTTTCCATCTAAAAATTTCACAATATCAATTTCTTTTGCATTTATTTTATTCATCCATTTTCGACGGAATCCATTTTCCGTCATAGAACTTCACAAAATCAATTTCTTTTGCAATTATTTTTTTCATCCGTTTTCGACGGAATCCATTTTCCATCGTAGGAATCCATTTTCCGTCGAAAAACTTCACAAAATCAATTACTTTTGCATTTATTTTATTCATCAATTTTCGACGGAATCCATTTTCCATCGAAAAACTTCACAAAATCAATTTCTTTTGCAATTATTTTATTCATCATTTTTCAACGGAATTCGTTTTCCGTCGAAAAACTTCACATAATGAATTTCTTTTGCAATTTATTTTATTTATCCATTTTCGACGGAATTCGTTTTCCGTCAAAAATCTTCGACGAAATCCATTTTCGTCGAAAAACTTCACAAAATGAATTTCTTTTGCATTTGTTTTATTCATCAGTTTTCGACGGAATCCATTTTCCATCGAAAAACTTCACAAAATCAATTTCTTTTGCATTTCTTTTATTTATCAGTTTTCGACTGAATTCGTTTTCCGTCGAAATACTTCAAAAAATGAATTTCTTTTGCAATTTATTTTATTCATCCATTTTCGACGGAATTCGTTTTCCGTCAAAAATCTACGACGAAATCCATTTTCGTCGAAAACCTTCACAAAATCAATTGCTTTTGCATTTATTATATTCATCCATTTTCGACGGAATCCGTTTTCCGTCAAAAAACTTTACAATATCAATTTCTTTTGCATTTATTTTATTCATCCATTTTCGACGGAATCCATTTTCTGTCAAAAAACTTCACAAAATCCATTTCTTTTGCATTTATTTTATTCATCCATTTTCGACGAAATTCATTTTCCGTCAAAAATCTTTGACAGAATCCATTTTCAGTCGAAAAACTTCACAAAACCAATTTCTTTTGCATTTATTTTATTCATCAGTTTTCGACGGAATCCATTTTCCGTCGAAAAACTTCACAAAATCAATTTCTTTTGCATTTATTTTATTTATCAGTTTTCGACGGAATTCTTTTTCCGTCGAAAAACTTCACAAAATTAATTTCTTTTGCAATTTATTTTATTCATCCGTTTTCGACGGAATTCTTTTTCCGTCAAAAAACTTCACAAAATCAATTTCTTTTGCATTTATTTAATTTATCCATTTTCGACGGAATTCATTTTCCGTCAAAAATCTTCGACGGAATCCATTTTCCATCGAAAAACTTCACAAAATCAATTTCTTTTGCATTTATTTTATTCGTCAGTTTTCGACGGAATCCATTTTCCGTCAAAAATCTTCGACGGAATCCATTTTCCGTCGAAAAACATCACAAAATCAATTTCTTTTGCATTTATTTTTTTCATCCATTTTCGACGGAATCCATTTTCCATAAAATAACTTTACAAAATCAATTTCTTTTCCAATTTATTTTATTCATCCATTTTCGACGAAATTCATTTTCCGTCAAAAATCTTTGACGAAATCCATTTTCAGTCGAAAAACTTCACAAAACCAATTTCTTTTGCATTTATTTTATTCGTCAGTTTTCGACGGAATCCATTTTCCGTCGAAAAACTTCACAAAATCAATTTCTTTTGCATTTATTTTATTTATCAGTTTTCGACGAAATTCTTTTTCCGTCGAAAAACATCACAAAATGAATTTCTTTTGCAATTTATTTTATTCATCCGTTTTCGACGGAATTCGTTTTCCGTCAAAAAACTTCACAATATCAATTTCTTTTGCATTTATTTTATTCATCCATTTTCGACGGAATCCGTTTTCCATCCAAAAACTTCACAAAATCGATTTCTTTTGCATTTATTTTATTCATCCGTTTTCAACGGAATCCATTTTCCTTCAAAAAACAACACAAAATCAATTTCTTCCGCATTTATTTTATTCATCCGTTTTTTATGGAATCCATTTTCCGTCAAAAAACTTCACAAAATGAATTTCTTTTCCATTTATCTTATTCATCCAATTTCAACGGAATTCATTTTCCGTCCAAAATCTTCGACGGAATCCATTTTTTGTTGAAAAAATTACAAAATAATTTTTTTGCATTTATTTTATTCATCTGTTTTCGACAGAATTCATTTTCAGTCAAAAATCTTCACAAAACTCAATTTATTTTGCATTTATTTAATTCATCAGTTTTCGACGGAATCCATTTTCCATCGAAAAACTTCACAAAACCAATTTCTTTTACAATTATTTTATTCATCAGTTTTCGACGGAATTCGTTTTCCGTCGAAAAACTTCACAAAATGAATTTCTTTTGCAATTTATTTTATTCATCCGTTTTCGACGGAATTCGTTTTTCGTCAAAAATCTTCGACAAAATCCATTTTCTTCACAAAATCAATTTCTTTTGCAATTATTTTATTCATCCATTTTTGACGGAATCCATTTTCCGTCAAAAAACTTCACAAAACCAATTTCTTTTGCATTTATTTTATTCATCCATTTTCGACGAAATACATTTTCCGTAAAAAGTCTTCAACGGAATCCATTTTCCGTCGAAAAATTTCACAAAATCAATTTCTTTTGCAATTATTTTTTTCATCCGTTTTCGACGGAATCCATTTTCCGTCGTAGGAATCCATTTTCCGTCGAAAAACTTCACAAAATCAATTTCTTTTGCATTTATTTTATTCATCAGTTTTCGACGGAATCCATTTTCCATCGAAAAACTTCACAAAATCAATTTCTTTTGCAATTATTTTATTCATCAGTTTTCGACGGAATTCGTTTTCCGTCGAAAAAATTCACAAAATGAATTTCTTTTGCAATTTATTTTATTCATTCGTTTTAGACGGAATTCGTTTTCCGTCGAAAAACTTCACAAAATCAATTGCTTTTGCATTTATTTTATTCATCCATTTATGACGGAATCCGTTTTCCGTCAAAAAACGTCACAATATCTATTTCTTTTGCATTTATTTTATTCATCCATCTTTGACGGAATCCGTTTTCCGTCAAAAAACTTCACAAAATAAATTTCTTTTGCAATTTATTTTATTCATCCATTTTCAACTGAATTCATTTTCCGTCAAAAATCTCCGACGTAATTCATTTTCCATCAAAAATCTTCGACGGAATCCATTTTCCGTCGAAAAACTTCACAAAATCAATTTCTTTTGCATTTATTTTATTCATCAGTTTTCAACGGAATCCATTTTCCGTCGAAAAACTTCACAAAATCAATTTCTTTTCCATTTATTTTATTCATCCTTTTTCGTCGGAATGCATTTTCCGTCAAAACACTTCACAAAATCAATTTCTTTTGCATTTATTTTTTTCATCCATTATTTACGGAATCCATTTTCCGTCGAAGGAATCCATTTTCCATCGAAAAACTTCACAAAATCAATTTCTTTTGCGTTTATTTTATTCATCAGTTTTCGACGGAATTCGTTTTCCGTCGAAAAACTTCACAAAATCAATTTCTTTTGCATTTATTTTATTCATCCATTTTCGACGGAATTCATTTTCCGTCAAAATCTTCGACGGAATCCATTTTCCGTCAAAAAACTTCACAAAATCAATTTCTTTTGCATTTATTTTATTCATCAGTTTTCGACGGAATCCATTTTCCGTCGAAAAACTTCACAAAATGATTTTCTTTTGCATTTATTTTATTCATCAGTTTTCGACGAAAATCTTTTTCCGTCAAAAAACTTCACAAAATCAATTTCTTTTGCATTTATTTTATTCATCCATTTTCGACGGAATACATTTTCCGTCAAAAATCTTCGACGGAATCCAATTTCCGTCGAAAAACTTCACAAAATCAATTTATTTTGCATATATTTTATTCATCCAATTTCGACAGAATTCTTTTCCAATTTATTTTAGTCATCCATTTTTGACGGAATTCATTTTCCGTCAAAAATCTTCGACGGATTTCCTTTTCCGTCGAAAAACTTCACAAAATCAATTTCTTTTGCATTTATTTTATTCATCTGTTTTCTACGGAATCCATTTTTCGTCGAAAAACTTCACAAAGTCAATTTTTTTTTGCATTTATTTTATTCATCCGTTTTCAACGGAATCTATTTTCCTTCGAAAAACAACACAAAATCAATTACTTCAGCATTTATTTTATTCATCCGTTTTCAACGGAATCCATTTTCCTTCGAAAAACAACACATAATCAATCTCTTCTGCATTTATTTTATTCATCCATTTTATATGGAATCCATTTTCCGTCAAAAAACTTCACAAAATGAATTTCTATTCCATTTATCTTATTCATCCGTTTTCAACGGAATTCATTTTCCGTCCAAAATCTTCGACGGAATCCATTTTTTCTCGAAAAAAATTACAAAATCATTTTTTTTTGCATTTATTTTATTCATCCGTTTTCGACGGAATTCATATTCATTTAAAAATCTTCGACGAAAATCACTTTCCGTCAAAAATCTTCTACGGAATCCATTTTCCGTCAAAAAACTTCACAAAATCAATTTCTTCTGCATTTATTTTATTCATCAGTTTTCGACGAAATCCATTTTCAATCGAAAAACCTCACAAAATCTATTTCTTTTGCATTTATTTTATTCATCAGTTTTCGACGGAATCCATTTTCCGTCAAAAAACTTCACAAAATCAATTTCTTTTGCATTTATTTTATTCATCCATTTTCGACAGAATACATTTTCCGTCAAAAATCTTCGACGGAAACCATTTTCCATCGAAAAACTTCACAAAACCAATTTCTTT
Source organism: Gastrolobium villosum (assembly GCA_032173675.1). Taxonomy (NCBI): domain Eukaryota; kingdom Viridiplantae; phylum Streptophyta; class Magnoliopsida; order Fabales; family Fabaceae; genus Gastrolobium; species Gastrolobium villosum. The sequence goes on along the minus strand of JAVKPL010005722.1, from coordinate 8,183 downwards.
TGCATTTATTTTATTCATCAGTTTTCGATGGAATCCATTTTCCGTCGAAAAACTTCACAAAATCAATTTCATTTGCATTTATTTTATTCATCAGTTTTCGACGAAAATCTTTTTCCGTCAAAAAACTTCACAAAATCAATTTCTTTTGCATTTATTTTATTCATCCATTTTCGACGGAATACATTTTCCGTCAAAAATCTTCGACGGAATCCAATTTCCGTCGAAAAACTTCACAAAATCAATTTATTTTGCATATATTTTTTTCATCCATTTTCGACAGAATTCTTTTCCAATTTATTTTAGTCATCCATTTTTGACGGAATTCATTTGCCGCAAAAATCTTCGACGGATTTCCTTTTTCGTCGAAAAACTTCACAAAGTCAATTTTTTTTTGCATTTATTTTATTCATCCGTTTTCAACGGAATCTATTTTCCTTCGAAAAACAACACAAAATCAATTACTTCAGCATTTATTTTATTCATCCGTTTTCAACGGAATCCATTTTCCTTCGAAAAACAACACATAATCAATCTCTTCTGCATTTATTTTATTCATCCATTTTTTATGGAATCCATTTTCCGTCAAAAAACTTCACAAAATGAATTTCTATTCCATTTATCTTATTCATCCGTTTTCAACGGAATTCATTTTCCGTCCAAAATCTTCGACGGAATCTATTTTTTCTCGAAAAAAATTACAAAATCATTTTTTTTTTTGCATTTATTTTATTCATCCGTTTTCGACGGAATTCATATTCATTTAAAAATCTTCGACGAAAATCACTTTCCGTCAAAAATCTTCTACGGAATCCATTTTCCGTCAAAAAACTTCACAAAATCAATTTCTTCTGCATTTATTTTATTCATCAGTTTTCGACGAAATCCATTTTCAATCGAAAAACCTCACAAAATCTATTTCTTTTGCATTTATTTTATTCATCAGCTTTCGACGGAATCCATTTTCCGTCAAAAAACTTCACAAAATCAATTTCTTTTGCATTTATTTTATTCATCCATTTTCGACAGAATACATTTTCCGTCAAAAATCTTCGACGGAAACCATTTTCCATCGAAAAACTTCACAAAATCAATTTCTTTTGCATTTATTTTATTCATCCATTTTCGACGGAAAAAATTTTTCGTCCAAAATCTTCGACGGAATCCGTTTTTCATCGAAAAACTTCACAAAATCAATTTCTTTTGCATTTATTTTATTCATCCATTTTCGACGGAATTCATTTTTCGTCAAAAATCTTCAACGGAATCCATTTTCCGTCGAAAAACTTCACAAAATCAATTTCTTTAGCATTTATTTTATTCATCTATTTTCGACGGAATTTATTTTCCGTTAAAAATCTTCGACGGAATCCATTTTCCGTCGAAAAACTTCACAAAATCAATTTATTTTGTATTTATTTTATTCATCCGTTTTCGAGGGAATTCATTTTCCGTCAAAAATCTTCGACGGAATCCATTTTCCGTCGTAAAACTTCACAAAATCAATTTCTTTTGCATTTATTTTATTCATCTATTTCCGACGGAATTCATTTTCCGTCAAAAATCTTCGACGGAATCCATTTTCCATTGAAAAACTTCACAAAATCAATTTCTTTTGCATTTATTTTAATCATCCGTTTTTGATGGAATTTATTTTCCGTCAAAAATCTTCGACGGAATCCATTTTCCGTCAAAAATATTCTACGGAATCCATTTTCCGTCGAAAAACTTCCCAAAATCAATTTCTTTTGCATTTATTTTATTCATCAGTTTTCGACGGAATACATTTTTCGTCAAAAATCTTCAACGGAATACATTTTCCGTCGAAAAACTTCACAAAATCAATTTCTTTTGCATTTATGTTATTCATCCATTTTCGACGGAATACATTTTTCGTCAAAAATCTTCGACGGAATCCGTTTTTCATCGAAAAACTTCATAAAATCAATTTCTTTTGCATTTATTTTATTCCTCCATTTTCGACGGAATACATTTTTCGTCAAAAATCTTCGACGGAATCCGTTTTTCATTAAAAAACTTCATAAAATCAATTTCTTTTGCATTTATTTTATTCCTCCATTTTCGACGGAATTCATTTTCCGTCAAAAATCTTCGACGGAATCCATTTTTCATCGAAAAACTTCGTAAAATCAATTTCTTTTGCATTTATTTTATTCCTCCATTTTCGACGGAATCCATTTTCCGTCGAAAAACTTCACAAAATCAATTTCTTTTGCATTTATGTTATTCATCCATTTTCGACGGAATACATTTTTCGTCAAAAATCTTCGACGGAATCCGTTTTTCATCGAAAAACATCACAAAATCAATTTCTTTTGCATTTATTTTATTCATCCATTTTCAACGGAATTCATTTTCCGTCAAAAATCTTCACAAAATCAATTTCTTTTGCATTTATTTTATTCATCCGTTTTCGACTGAATACATTTTTCGTCAAAAATCTTAACCGGAATCCATTTTTCGTCGAAAAACTTCATAAAATCAATTTCTTTTACATTTATTTTATTCATCCATTTTTCGACGGAATCCTTTTTCCGTCAAAAATCTTCGACGGAATCTATTTTCCGTCGAAAAACTTCACAAAATCAATTTCTTTTGCATTTATTTTATTCATCCATTTTCTTCCATTTTCCGTCGAAAAACTTCACAAAATCAATTTCTTTAGCATTTATTTTATTCATCTATTTTCGACGGAATTTATTTTCCCAAAAATCTTCGACGGAATCCATTTTCCGTCGAAAAACTTCACAAAATCAATTTATTTTGTATTTATTTTATTCATCCGTTTTCGAGGGAATTCATTTTCCGTCCAAAATCTTCGACGGAATCCATTTTCCGTCAAAAATCTACTACGGAATCCTTTTTCCGTCAAAAAACTTCTCAAAATCAATTTCTTTTGCATTTATTTTATTCATCCGTTTTCGACGGAATACATTTTTCTTCAAAAATCTTCAACGGAATCCATTTTTCGTCGAAAAATTAATAAAATCAATTTCTTTTGCATTTATTTTATTCATCCATTTTCAACGGAATCTGTTTTCCATCGAAAAATTTCACAAAATCAATTTCTTTTGCATTTATTTTATTTATCCATTTTCGACGGAATACATTTTCCATCAAAAATCTTCGACGGAATCCATTTTCCGTCGAAAAACTCACAAAATCAATTTCCTTTGCATTTATTTTATTAATCCGTTTTCGACGTAATTCTTTTTCCGTCGAAAAACTTCACAAAATCAATTTCTTTTGCATTTATTTTAGTCATCCGTTTTCGACGGAATACATTTTTGTCAAAAATCTTCGACGGAATCCATTTTTCGTCGAAAAACTTCATAAAATCAATTTCTTTTGCATTTATTTTATTCATCCATTTTCGACGGAATTCATTTTCTGTCAAAAATCTTCGACGGAATCCATTTTCCATCGAAAAACTTCACAAAATCAATTTCTTTTGCATTTATTTTATTCATCCGTTTTCGACGGAATTCATTTTCCGTTAAAAATCTTCACAAAATCAATTTCTTTTGCATTTATTTTATTAGTCCGTTTTCGACGGAAAAACATTTTTCGTCAAAAATCTTCGACGGAATCCATTTTTCGTCGAAAAACTTCATAAAGTCAATTTCTTTTGTATTTATTGTATTCATCCGTTTTCGACGGAATTCATTTTCCGTCAAAAATCTTCGACGGAATCCATTTTCCATCAAAAATCTTCTACGGAATCCATTTTCCGGAGAAAAACTTCAAAAAATCAATTTCTTTTGCATTTATTTTATTATTCCGTTTTCAACGAAATTCTTTTTCCGTCGTAAAACTTCACAAAATCAATTTCTTTTGCATTTATTTTTATTCATCCGTTTTCGACGGAATACATTTTTCATCAAAAATCTTCGACGGAATCCATTTTTCGTCGAAAAACTTCATAAAATCAATTTCTTTTGCATTTATTTTATTCATCCATTTTGGACGGAATTTGTATTCCGTCCAAAAATTTCACAAAATCAATTTCTTTTGCATTTATTTTATTCATCCATTTTCGACGAAATTCATTTTCCGACAAAAATCTTCGACAGAATCCATTTTCCGTCGAAAAACTTCACAAAATCAATTTCTTTTGCATTTATTTTATTCATCCGTTTTCGATGAAATTCATTTTCCGTCAAAAATCTTCGACGGAATCCATTTTCCGTCAAAAATCTTCTCAAAAATCTTCTTCGGAATCCATTTTCCGTCGAAAAACTTCACAAAATCAATTTCTTTTGCATTTATTTTATTCATCCGTTTTCGACGGAATACATTTTTCATCAAAAATCTTCAACGGAATCCATTTTTCGTCGAAAAATTAATAAAATCAATTTCTTTTGCATTTATTTTATTCATACATTTACAACTGAATTCATTTTCCGTTAAAAATCTTCGACGGAATCCATTTTTCATCGAAAAAGTTCATAAAATCAATTTCTTTTGCATTTATTTTATTCATCCATTTTCGACGGAATTCATTTTCCGTCAAAAATCTTCGACGGAATCCATTTTCCGTCGTAAAACTTCACAAAATCAATATCTTTTGCATTTATTTTTTTCATCTATTTCCGTCGGAATTCATTTTCCGTCAAAAATCTTCGAGGGAATCCATTTTCCGTTGAAAAACTTCACAAAGTCAATTTCTTTTGCATTTATTTTAATCATCCGTTTTTGATGGAATTTATTTTCCGTCAAAATCTTCGACGGAATCCATTTTCCGTCGAAAAACTTCACAAAATCAATTTCTTTTGCATTTATTTTATTCATCCGTTTTCGACGGAATACATCTTTCGTCAAAAATCTTCAACGGAATACATTTTCAGTCGAAAAACTTCACAAAATCAATTTCTTTTGCATTTATGTTATTCATCCATTTTCGACGGAATACATTTTTCGTCAAAAATCTTCGACGGAATCCGTTTTTCATCGAAAAACTTCATAAAATCAATTTCTTTTGCATTTATTTTGTTCCTCCATTTTCGACGGAATACATTTTGCGTCAAAAATCTTCGACGGAATCCGTTTTTCATTGAAAATCTTCATAAAATCAATTTCTTTTGCATTTATTTTATTCCTCCATTTTCGACGGAATTCATTTTCCGTCAAAAATCTTCGACGGAATCCATTTTCATCGAAAAACTTCATAAAATCAATTTCTTTTGCATTTATTTTATTTCTCCATTTTCGACGGAATCCATTTTCCGTCGAAAAACTTCACAAAATCAATTTCTTTTGCATTTATGTTATTCATCCATTTTCGACGGAATACATTTTTCGTCAAAAATCTTCGACGGAATCCGTTTTTCATCGAAAAACTTCATAAAATCAATTTCTTTTGCATTTATTTTATTCCTCCATTTTCGACGGAATACATTTTGCGTCAAAAATCTTCGACGGAATCCGTTTTTCATTGAAAAACTTCATAAAATCAATTTCTTTTGCATTTATTTTATTCCTCCATTTTCGACGGAATTCATTTTCCGTCAAAAATCTTCGACGGAATCCATTTTTCATCGAAAAACTTCACAAAATCAATTTCTTTTGCATTTATTTTATTCATCCGTTTTCGATGGAATTCATTTTCCGTCAAAAATCTTCGACGGAATCCATTTTCCGTCAAAAATCTTCTACGGAATCCATTTTCCGTCGAAAAACTTCACAAAATCAATTTCTTTTGCATTTATTTTATTCATCCGTTTTCGACGGAATACATTTTTCGTCAAAAATCTTCATCGGAATACATTTTCCGTCGAAAAACTTCACAAAATCAATTTCTTTTGCATTTATGTTATTCATCCATTTTCGACGGAATAAATTTTTCGTCCAAAATCTTCGACGGAATCCGTTTTTCATCGAAAAACTTCACAAAATCAATTTCTTTTGCATTTATTTTATTCATCCATTTTCGACGGAATTCATTTTTCGTCAAAAATCTTCAACGGAATCCATTTTCCGTCGAAAAACTTCACAAAATCAATTTCTTTAGCATTTATTTTATTCATCTATTTTCGACGAAATTTATTTTCCGTTAAAAATCTTCGACGGAATCCATTTTCCGTCGAAAAACTTCACAAAATCAATTTATTTTGTATTTATTTTATTCATCCGTTTTCGAGGGAATTCATTTTCCGTCAAAAATCTTCGACGGAATCCATTTTCCGTCGTAAAACTTCACAAAATCAATTTCTTTTGCATTTATTTTATTCATCAATTTCCGACGGAATTCATTTTTCGTCAAAAATCTTCTACGGAATCCATTTTCCGTCGAAAAACTTCACAAAATCAATTTCTTTTGCATTTATTTTATTCATCCGTTTTCGACGGAATACATTTTTCGTCAAAAATCTTCATCGGAATACATTTTCCGTCGAAAAACTTCACAAAATCAATTTCTTTTGCATTTATGTTATTCATCCATTTTCGACGGAATAAATTTTTCGTCCAAAATCTTCGACGGAATCCGTTTTTCATCGAAAAACTTCACAAAATCAATTTCTTTTGCATTTATTTTATTCATCCATTTTCGACGGAATTCATTTTTCGTCAAAAATCTTCAACGGAATCCATTTTCCGTCGAAAAACTTCACAAAATCAATTTCTTTAGCATTTATTTTATTCATCTATTTTCGACGAAATTTATTCCGTTAAAAATCTTCGACGGAATCCATTTTCCGTCGAAAAACTTCACAAAATCAATTTATTTTGTATTTATTTTATTCATCCGTTTTCGAGGGAATTCATTTTCCGTCCAAAATCTTCGACGGAATCCATTTTCCGTCAAAAATCTACTACGGAATCCTTTTTCCGTCAAAAAACTTCTCAAAATCAATTTCTTTTGCATTTATTTTATTCATCCGTTTTCGACGGAATACATTTTTCTTCAAAAATCTTCAACGGAATCCATTTTTCGTCGAAAAATTAATAAAATCAATTTCTTTTGCATTTATTTTATTCATCCATTTTCAACGGAATCTGTTTTCCATCGAAAAATTTCACAAAATCAATTTCTTTTGCATTTATTTTATTTATCCATTTTCGACGGAATACATTTTCCATCAAAAATCTTCGACGGAATCCATTTTCCGTCGAAAAACTCACAAAATCAATTTCCTTTGCATTTATTTTATTAATCCGTTTTCGACGTAATTCTTTTTCCGTCGAAAAACTTCACAAAATCAATTTCTTTTGCATTTATTTTAGTCATCCGTTTTCGACGGAATACATTTTTGTCAAAAATCTTCGACGGAATCCATTTTTCGGCGAAAAACTTCATAAAATCAATTTCTTTTGCATTTATTTTATTCATCCATTTTCGACGGAATTCATTTTCTGTCAAAAATCTTCGACGGAATCCATTTTCCGTCGAAAAACTTCACAAAATCAATTTCTTTTGCATTTATGTTATTCATCCATTTTCGACGGAATAAATTTTTCGTCCAAAATCTTCGACGGAATCCGTTTTTCATCGAAAAACTTCACAAAATCAATTTCTTTTGCATTTATTTTATTCATCCATTTTCGACGGAATTCATTTTTCGTCAAAAATCTTCAACGGAATCCATTTTCCGTCGAAAAACTTCACAAAATCAATTTCTTTAGCATTTATTTTATTCATCTATTTTCGACGAAATTTATTTTCCGTTAAAAATCTTCGACGGAATCCATTTTCCGTCGAAAAACTTCACAAAATCAATTTATTTTGTATTTATTTTATTCATCCGTTTTCGAGGGAATTCATTTTCCGTCCAAAATCTTCGACGGAATCCATTTTCCGTCAAAAATCTACTACGGAATCCTTTTTCCGTCAAAAAACTTCTCAAAATCAATTTCTTTTGCATTTATTTTATTCATCCGTTTTCGACGGAATACATTTTTCTTCAAAAATCTTCAACGGAATCCATTTTTCGTCAAAAAATTAATAAAATCAATTTCTTTTGCATTTATTTTATTCATCCATTTTCAACGGAATCTGTTTTCCATCGAAAAATTTCACAAAATCAATTTCTTTTGCATTTATTTTATTTATCCATTTTCGACGGAATACATTTTCCATCAAAAATCTTCGACGGAATCCATTTTCCGTCGAAAAACTCACAAAATCAATTTCCTTTGCATTTATTTTATTAATCCGTTTTCGACGT
>JAVKPL010005721.1:0-24412 GCA_032173675.1 Gastrolobium villosum | reverse complement strand
TTTTCTTGACAATCTAATTTTTTTAGAATTTTTTTTTTCATAATTCTCATACCAAATGTGGTTAAATAAAATTTTCAAAATTAATTTTTCGAAAATTTAAAATTTACCTACATACCAAACGCCCTAAAAGAGTCTAAATATATAACAAGGAAAAAATGTTTATCCTTTTAATGATACAACTTATATCTTTTCACCCTCACAAAGGATGGCCTGCACACCTTTATTTTTTTGTCAACTCTCTATTCTCTTTATGCATCTAAAATAACACAACTTTACATCCTTTAAGATGATACACACTTTACCCGTATAATAAACATACGATAACAACCTTAAGCGCGTTTGTCATGCTAATGCTAACTGATAATATAAACTAATCTAAATCGTACCAAAGTTTGTTACGTAAAGGTGATATAATCTCTTGCCTTTGAAAGCATAAATTAAAGTACGAGAATATTATATTTACAAATTTTTTATTTACAAACTACATTAAGTATGACCACCAGTGATACTTTAATTAAGAGTGCATGACCGGTCATATTTAATATAATCTGTAAAAAAAAAATTTGTAAATGGATCCTTTCCCATTAAAGTATTCATGAACTTTACATTAAATTTTGCTAGGGGTGGCAAAATGGGGCGCACGCCCTGACCCGACCCACCGCCAATCTGTTAAAAGTGGGTTGACCCGCCCTGCCCCCTCTTGAATTTGGGTTGAAAATCTCAACCCGCCCCGTTTTATGGTGGGTTGATGGTCAACCCGCTTAAAAAATAAAAAATAATTAAAAAAATTATATTTTATTAATATTATAATATTACTTATTTTCATATCATATTTCTCATAGTTCTTTTCAATCTTAAGTCTAAATGTATGCTAATATTTAGTCAGATATTCTTTACAAACTTATTTTTATCTCCATACATTATTTACCTTTGTCATAAATAAAATTTTTCTTCTACATTTTTTCTAGAGAGTATTAAGATAACAAAAAATTGGATATCACAAAAGCTTAAAAACAAATAAAGCACTACCTAATAGTAAAAAAAAAAATTGACCAGGGCCAACCCGCCGTCAACCCGTTTTGACTCACAACCCAACGGGGCAAGTTGAGGCGGGTTGGTGGGTTGAAATATGTAACCCAACCCGTCCCATTTTGACAGGTTGGCGGGTTGACCCGTCGATTTCAACCCATATTGCCACAACTAAATTTTGCCATGAATTCAGAGCTCCCGGTATGAAACATTTTTTTTTTTAAAAAAAGGAAAATGAACAATATAATAAATGGAGTTATTCTCTTCTCTTGTTCAACAAAAAAAAAAGGACAAATTATATAAAACTTGCCCCAACTTCTGTGATTTTTTAAAAAATACCCTGCCTTTCAATTGAAAGAATTAACCTCCTTGCATTTTGTTGTTGTTGGTAAAGAACCTCCTTGCATTTTAACATTCAAACAAGTAAGTGCATTTAATAATTTTAAGGCTTAATAGAGTTGTCTACCTTCACTTCCAAAATAATGTCATTTTTGTGTTGAAAGATTAAAAAATTATAATGACAAAAATTATTATAACCCTGAAATAAATTATAATTACAAAAATAGATTTCTGTCTCAAAACGACGTCATTTTGTACTTAATGTAAATAAGTTATCTATATTTACTATAGAAAAAGCGAACTCTAATCTTAAAACCAAAATATCCCTCCCTTCATGTCCCCAAGCCGTTGTTCCGGTCCAAAGCTGCCTCCGTTACCGCCACCGTCACTATGTCCACCTGCTGCCATCTTCCATTGAACGGTCCCCAGATAAATGTTGGACAAAGAAAATGACTTTTCCCGTTTTTGATTCATCAATTATCATTAATATTTCAACATTATCCAACAGAGCCATTACATTCATGTGGTAAGAAACTGGATGCTATGCTAGGTAGAAACTTCAAGGCAGAAAAGTTCAAGCTAACAGTAAACCTTGCAATCTTTTTTCTTAAAATAATTAAAGGGTTTTATTAATATCATGTTAAAGAAGATAAGATATTTCATATCATAGAGATAATTTTATGGGATCCACCACCTAAGAAATAAAAAGAAAAGAAAAGAAAAAAGTGGCACAGTTATCGAATGATGTGTAGGAGAGAAAGTTATCACATGTAATATAAGAGTAATTTTTTTCCATAATTAAATATGTATGTTTAATTGTTTTAATCTTATACTATAAGAGCCTGTTTGGTGTGATGTATAAGGCTTGATAGTATAAGCTTATACTATACGTTATGACATTTTCAGTTGTTTGGTGTGACCATCGTATAGTATAAGCTTATACAGCATAACTCCTTAATACATCAAAATGATGTATAACTTAATCCGGCCTAAAGGGGGAGGATTAGGCCTGATAAGGGGTTGATGTATTAATATTTCTTACAATTACAATGCTCAAGAACTAATATGTCATTTCAATATTAATATATTAAAATAATTTTTTTAATATATTAAATTTTAAAATATTGGAGGATATTATCTTATACAATATCATACCAAACGTTGGATAATATTAAAATTTAATCAAATCTTATGCTATCAGGCCTTATCCTATACTATGTATCTATGAAGCACCGACACTTCAAAAACCCTGACGTGTCGTGTCCGACACTTCCCGACACTCTCGGACACTCCGACACTCCCCGACACTCCAACACGCATTATAGAAATTCAAAAAAAGGTTCAAATGTTGATTTGCGTTGAGTATTTAGTTCCAACTATTAGATTCGTTGGATTACGATTATAATTTTATTGACTTTAATATAAATATTTGGGATATGTTATGTTTCTTTGCAAAATTTATGAATATTATAGGTTTAGATTCATTTTTTTGTTAATTTATTGAATATTAAATATAATATATATTACATAAATTAAAAATATTATTTAATATCAAAACGTGTCCTAACGTGTCGAAATCTAATATTTTTTAGAATTAACGTGTCGGAGTGTCGTGTCGTATTGTGTCACGTGTCCCATGTCGATATCGGTGCTACATAGCTATGTATCAAATATTACCTAAGGGGATTAATTGTTTAAATAAAAAGTCCAGCGTGGTAATTTGAAAAAGCATTTGAAGGTGGTTATCTATAATTTGCCCAAAAAATTATTCATAAATTAGTCCAAATTTGATGGCGTGCTACTGTTGTCCTAAACCACCAGGTCAAAGCATTTAAAACAAGGGATAGGATATTCCTATTACCCATATTTTTACTATCACTCTACTACCACTTTAATCATCATTAGATTTAAAAGTTAATTTTTTTTCTCTCTTCAATGATGATTAGAGTAATAATGAGATGGCAGTAGAAAAAACGGATAGTAAAAATATCTATTACTTCAATGATGATTAAAGTAATAGATATTGAACCAATCTTTAGCAATAGTGAGAATACTATGATATGAGGGGATATTCCATCCAATGTTGGAGCACCTAGAGCATACACTAGAGACAAGCAAACAAAAAATCAATATCAACAAGATATAAGCAATTTGTTTTGGAGATGAAATTTAGGAAACATACATTTAAGAGCTTAAATGCTATAAATCTAGTGATGACGAGAGCATTATATTCGGAATGGATAAATTAAGGAGGATTACTAGCTTAAATTTAATTCCAATTTATGATAATATTTGCACTTTGCAATTTTTTTTTTTGTTTTGTGTTTTGTTATAGGAAAAAATGTTTCTGTAGTTATTACAGATAAGTTATCTATATTTATCCACAAAATGACGTCATTTTGGTATTGAAATTTTAAAAATTATAAATATAAAAACTATAATAAATCTGAAATAAATTAAAATTATAAAAACACCATGATTTCCATCCCAAAACGACATCGTATTGGACTTACTGCAGATAACTTATCCGCAAAAACTACAGAAAATGAACCATTTGTTATATGTTTAAATAGTACTTAGTATTTTCACCAAAAAATAAAATAAAAAATAGTACTTAGTGGTAAGTCGTAATTTGATATCGCTTATATGTTGAAAATGATTGTTAGCTAGCACTAAGGGTGTAAATATGTTGGGTGTTGTTATAAAAAATATATATATATGTTGGGTGAAACCAAACTTTAGCTCAAACGAGCTAAATTCTAGGCTTGGCTTAACTTGTTTATGAAAAATTAAAAGTTTGACTTGACTCGTTTATAATTATAAAATGTATTTTTTTTTCAAATTCACATACATTCAAATATTGGGTTTATAAATACATCAGATTTTGTATTTCTTCGTCAAAGAATAAATAATTATAGAACTCACTCGGTGCATATATAATTACATCTTTCATGTTGTCTAATTGGAACAACAAAATTATATTTTCAATACATTCAATTATCTCATTAGAAATTCGATTCACGATCTAGTTTGAAACCAATTCAAGATACATCAGGGTCTCTCTCAAAGCAGAAAAAGTAAAAAAGAATCAAACTAGACGAGAGAAAAAAATAAAAATAAAAATAAATTACTACTCCCTTTGACCAAAAAATTTTATATGATCGTGGCCCATGTAATCTTTCTCCGGTCCCACTCACAATTAATTTTTTTGGACCATTTTATCCTTGCTTTTTCTTTTATTTTTATGTTTTTCCCTTTACATGTGAGAGGGAGAATTTATGCATTTTATGGGTCTGGCCCATAGAATAACTTCTCCCCTATTTTAACGCAGATTTTACAAGTTGGGTGATTTAGGAAGACAAAAAGCAAAAGCAAAAGTAAGAAGAGGATCTTATTGCAATTCTTTTTGGTTTTTTCGTGAGAATACATCAGGATTTATAAATAATATATAATAAATTGTGTTATCAAATATATATAATAAATTGAGAAAAGTAAACAATAAGGAATGGAATTAAAATTTTAAAGGAATGTAATTAGTTTGTTAGGCATTTACTAGTAATCCAATATTAAAGAAAGAGGAATTGAAAAAGAGTATTTGGATTTGGTCAGTTGCTTATGGTTGTGGAGGAGTTAAAGATGGTTATTGATTATCAGAGTTGTTGCGTTAAATAGAAGGTTGGGATGAAGTTGTGAAAATGTGAGTAATTGAGAAAAAAGAAAAGAAAATAATAATTAGAGAACTTGTTTGTAAAACTATGACAGTAACAAAAAAAAAATTGTTCCATATTTATGATTTAATTATTTTATTAAACTCCGCAACTAAAACAAATTTGAATAAATTATACCATGTAGCGCTTCTTCTTTTCTTTTGTTTCCTACCATTTTGTATTTCAAAAAGTCAAAATTAAATTATGCATCACTTAATTTTCATCAGTCACAATCATTAGCCGACCTTCCTCCTATATCATATGATGGAACTATTAAGAAAACGTACGAATTAATTACAAATGTAAAAGGAAAAAAATCCCTTATAATTTAGAATCAAGTAATCATGCCTTTTGACCATGGTGATGTGAGTTCTGAAATGATTGACTCGAATGATCTCGAGGTGAAATGTATTGTCGTAATAGTGCATAATGACGCGGCTGGATGACTGTCGCTTTGAGGCGTGATATCCTAAAAGTCATGTTCAGTCAGATTGCAGGAACATGATACCATAAGTGCCGCGTCCCTTGCAAAATAAGTTGCACAGGACGCGGTTGTGCACCCATCACCTGTCAGAAAGAACAAGACGCAATCAGTGCAAAATATACGAGGCCTGTAAAAATTTAATTATGCAAAAAGCCAATAACCATAACATATTCATAATAATAATATTTTTTTAAAAGATTTTATAATATAAATAAAATATTTAACAACTTTAATAGAATCATTAATAAAATATTACTAAAATCTTATACGCATAATATAAAACAGTGTTAGAAGACAAAAAAATAAGTAGGCTAATAACCTAAGATTTGTAGACAAAAAAAGAAGAAGGACCAGACACAAATTTTAATTATGCATTAAATCTAAGGCCAATAACCATATATAACATAATAATACTAATTTTTTTAAAAATTTTATATTATAAATATGATATATTTAACAACTTTAATAGAATAATTAATACTATATTACTAAAATCTTATACGCATAATATAAAACAGAAGACAAAAAATTAAATAGGCTAATAACCTAAGATTTGTAGACAAAAAAAAAAAAGGACCAGTGAAGACACAAATTTTTTTTTCTCTCTTCATTTAACTTTTCCTCTAATCCAATGGTGATTAAAGTGATAGTGGAGTGGTAGTATAAAAAATGGGTAGTAAGAATATCCTACCCCATATTTATATTATTAAATTTGTTAAAAGTATTATATTATTATTATTATTATTATGGTTATTGGCCTTATATTTAATGCATAATTAAAATTTGTGTCTTCCCTGGTCCTTTTTTTTTGTCTGCAAATCTTAGGTTATTAGCTTATTTAATTTTTTGTCTTCTAACACTGTTTTATATTATGCGTATAAGATTTTAGTAATATAGTATTAATTATTCTATTAAAGTTGTTAAATATATCATATTTATATTATAATTTTTTTTTAAAAATTATTATTATTATGTTATGGTTATTGACCTTATATTTAATTCATAATTAAAATTTGTGTCTGGTCCTTTTTTTTTGTTTACAAATCTTAGGTTATTAGCTTATTTATTTTTTTGTCTTCTAACACTATTTTATATTATGCGTATAAGATTTTAGTAATATTTTATTAATGATTCTATTAAAGTTGTTAAATATTTTATTTATATTATAAATTTTTTTAAAAAATATTATTATTATGAATATGTCATGGTTATTGGCTTTTTGCATAATTAAATTTTTACGGGCCTCGTACTCTTTGCACTAATTGCGTCTTGTTCTTTCCGACAGGTGATGGGTGCACAACCGCATCATGTGCAACTTATTTTGCAAGGGACGTGGCACTTATGGTATCATGTTTCTGCAATCTGACTGAATGTGACTTTCAAGGTATCACGTCTCAAAACGACAGTCATCCAACCACGTCGTTATGCACTATTCTGACAATACATTTCACCTCGAGATCATTCCGATCAATCATTTTAAAACTCACATCACCGCGGTCAAAAGGCCAAATAATCAACTACCAATCAGGAAATAAAAGGAACAACTACTAGTGAAAACGTTTTATTAATTAATATAAATAAACTAAAGTTGTTAATAAATGTTTGTAATTCCCGATTTTGGTATTCCGGCGATCAGATCCCCGAAGCTCCCTTGGAGGTTGAAATCGAACGGTTCCCAGTAACCCTTTGGGCATCGCATCACCGTCCATTTTGATAAGAAAATCGGGAAGGAGCAGCCCTGCACGATGCATCATACTGGTGATTCACACGGTGCCTGAAGCACGAAGAAACAGAAAACTCGAATACAAATTTAGGCAGCATAGGAAGCAAAAGCCAAAAGCTGTTAGATTGGATCTTCATAAATGATGTTTTCTAGATTCTTTCAGAAATCTTCACCGCAACAAAGCCCACAGCCACAGGTACGTGCCTCAATTTCTTGTTCATTACAGATTCTAAATTCTTCGGGTGTGTGTTAGTGTGTGTTTTGGTTAAATAGTGCATTGATATGAGTTTCGATGTGAATATGAGTTCTGATACTGATGTTGTCTCTGAACATTTTTCGTGGTGTAATTCAACGGCAGAACGTAGTACAACGTCGTTTTTCGTCTGCGGATTTTGATCCGCGAGTTCTTCTTCACTATGGTGTTCCATCTACTGCGTCTATCCTTGCCTTTGATCGCATCCAACGTCTATTGGCGGTGGGAACACTGTGAGTTATTGCTTGTCATTGCCTTTGTGTTCATATTTTCTGCTTTATTGGAATTCTCCATTTCCAATGATACCAGAGTTAAATATTCACCAATTAGAAAACTGTCTATTTTTAAGTAAGGTCAGCTATATGATACAAGTTTTTTGTGCATTATATACTAGATTCATGCTTTTGGAACTAGCTAATAATACATTATTATTAAAAGGAATTTTTATGTTTTATGTAACTTCACTAGAAATACCTTTTTTTTTTCTTAATCATTCAAAGTTTCATCATTCCTTTTCTGTGATGATTGAGGATTATCTTAGATATGGGAGCACCAATATAGTACATTAGTACATTGTGGTGTTTAGAGTTAGACAATTTTCCTATGGAAATTGTTAGAGGCTTTATGAGTTGACTTTGGCATTTGTCTTCACTCTTGTAGTGATGGCAGGATAAAGGTGTTTGGTGGTGACAATATTGAAGGGACTCTTATCTCTCCTAAGCAAATATCGTTCAAGAATTTAGAGGTTTGTAATTTTTTATCCATGTTGAAACTAAAGAGTTATGTGTATCAGTCATTCAGTCTTTTATTGATTTTTACTATAATGTGTTTTATTTGTTCTTTGAACGCGTGCATCTCTGGAGTCCATGTGTTCATGGTGGTGATTTGTGTTGTGTGTGTATAGTGTGCTCCTGCATGCATGTTTATTGATCTGATTTGATATTGCACATTTATTGAACTGTAGATGACAAAATGAAATATTTTCGAAGAATTTCATGTATATTATGGTTTCTTATCTTTTTGTGTCTCTCTCACAGTTCTTGGAAAATCAAGGTTTTCTTGCTAGCGTCTCAAGTGATAATGAAATACAGGTACATTATGCGGCTAGTAAAGTTCTTTTAAACTGTCCATGACCAGGCACCCTCCGTATCTGCTTATGATTTTTATTTGTATCACATCTGAGCTTTCTTACTTTGGTTATCTTGTGTTTTAAAATGGTTAACTTGTTTTTCTCTCTCTTATTCTTGCGCCTTTCCTTAGTTTCATTGACTAACCAGCTCAATACGATTCTGATAATGGCAGGTTTGGGATTTGAAAAGCAGGCAAATTGCTTCTGCTTTGCAGTGGGAATCCATCATAACTGCTTTCTCTGTTATTTATGGCACCAGTTACATGTATAATACTTGTTCAGATGATTCGGAATCTGCAGTTGCATGCTACTTTTTTAATAAAATCTTGGTACATGGGTCTATAACATTTTTATCCTGTTGATGAGATACAGGTATGTTGGAAGTGAGCATGGGATGGTATATGTATTGAAGTTCGATCCTGAAGACAGAAAAATTGAAATATTACCTTATTATGTTCCCACAAATGTTATATCTGGTAAGTGTTCATTCTTGTAGTTCATTTATGCCATATTTGAGTTCGAAACAAGACTTGTATTTTTGCACTGACCATAATGGCTGGTTTAATAGAAGCGTCGAGTAATTTCTATGGTTTGAGTTTGGTGTGTGGGCATAGATACTTTCTGATCCAAATTTCTGATTAAGATGTAAGGCTACTTTCTTTGGACGCAGATAGTAACCCTCTGACCACAAATTGTGAAATGACCTTGTGGTTTTGCATGAGAGAAATGTAGTTATTGGCCTTGGTGTAATCTATCAACTTTCTTGACATGGGTTATGTGTGTCATCCAGAGAAATTACGAGCTTAGGATTATAACTATAAACTACTCCTGAAATTGTGTAAAAACGCATATGCTAATGTATGAGATCCAATACTCTTTTTTTGATCAATTGCTAATATCAATGGCATATTATATGGATGTTCAATAACCACTTGCCTTGAAAATTTAAGTTGTTAGGTGAAGGCATAAGAATTTATATTTTATTTTTAATACACCGGTATTTGAACTGGGTTGAAGGGCCGGCTTGGCTCAGTGGTAAGCTTGCTTACCGTGATGTCCAAGGTCCCGGCTTCGAGTCGGCCTCTCCGCAAAAAGCGGGGGTAAGGCTGGACTTGTATGTCCTTCCCCAGACACTCACGAGTGGGTATTGAACTGGGTCGGCCCCCTTATTTGAACTGGGTCGGCCCTTAATGTGAAATTCATTTAGGCTTGAGCCGTAATTAAAGCACAAATCCACCACTACCTTATGTTGAAATCAAATTTTTGACGGTGTGGTCAAAGAGGCTTTGATACTAGGTTAAGGAATTGCTTGACCAAAAAGTCTAAACACTTTAACTATTAGGTAAAGGGCTAGTCCAGTATAGGATTTATTGTCAGAACATTCTATGGTGTTAGGCTAGATTGACTAAGGTTCATATTAAAGAGTATTTCCTATAAGCATGATAATTTTACTTATGTACTCTCTTGGTGCATTGGATTGAAACCATTTTTGCATCTAGCTTATGTGGTTTTCTAATGATGAGGACACTAGGTGAGGGTGGCTGATGAATGCAAGATATTGTAAAGCTTTGCACTTTATTTTCAAGGAGGATAGGGTGACTTGTAGAGTGTTAGGTAGTATCGGTTGTATTATATGGTGCATTCTACCCGAAGAAATGTTTGGGTATGTTTTTATTTAAAGATCATAGAGGACCCTTTTGGTTCTGAGAGATTATGGCTGGAACTGTGAGACTAATCAGTCAATTCAGGCACACACACACACACACACACACACACATATATATTCCCTATATTTATTTACTTTTGTATCTATTTATTTATTTATATATTATTTTTCTTATTTTCTCCAATATGTATATATATATATATTTTATACATTCTCTCATATATTTTTTATTTTATCTCAATATTTTCTTGCTTTTTATTTGGATTCATCAACCGCAGACCCCAATTATTTGGGATAAAGGTGCTATTGATGTTGATATTGAAAATCAATTCCATTAACTCCTAAGTCAGAGCACTAATTATAGCAGTATAGAAAATACAGATTATACACATGTAATACATGTCTAATATAAATATTCCAACAATCAGTAATTTGGAGTTTTAGGTTATTGGTGTATGTGATGTTTCTTGTGAACTTATTTTCATGTATTGCACCATATTGATGCTTTGTAAATTGCAAAATTACTAATTAACTTACGAAGATTTTTGATCATTTTCAATGAAATTTCCTTGTTAGAGAATATTATTGTTGGTATGTCATATATGTAACATAAATTCCTTAAAAGAAATTGTTCATAAGCATTTTGTTAATACCTAATTTGAATTTTCTTTTTCATGAGGGAAATCATATAGTTTCTCTACATCTAATACCTAACTTGTTTCAAAATTTTGCACACCTTTGCAGACGCAGTTGGGATGTCACTTGATCATGTTTCAGTTGTCAAAGTTCTCCATCAACCTTGTTCTGAAGGAAACAGGCAAGGAAAAAACTTGCAAAGTTTTCTAATTGATTACCTTATGTTCTATGAAGAAATTATGAGATGTGAATATTAGGTAATTTGGATCTCCGTTGCCAGGCTAGTTGTTCTTTCTATTAAATGGTCAGGTATTTGGGCCTTTTTTGTAAATTATGAGTGGGGATGAGTTTTAGCTTCATCAATTTCTGGATAGGCTTGACCACAGAACACAATTAAATTATAAGTTTATAACAATGAGACAAAAATGTTCTTGTGTAGTGATGTTAGAATGGAGAATATCCAATATTTTAGCCGGGGGAAGTAGAGTTTTATTCACTTTTTATTGTATGGCAATGGATTATATTCAAGCAAGCAAATACTTAGCCATGTTTGGCATAATTTGAAAATTTCTGCAAGTTACAATAAAAGTAAACAGATACTTCTGTGGTATCTGAGTTTGAATTTTTGATAGGAATTGTTAGAAAATCAATAAAGGGGGCGAACCGGAACAGTGGTAAAACTGTTCCTTCATGACTGAAAGGTCATGGGTTCGAATTCAGGAAACAGCCTCTTTGCAATTATGCAAGGGTAAGGCTGCGTACAAGGATTTCCTCCACCCCACACTTGCTAGTCGGGTTTAACGGGAAGTGGTTTTTATTGTTAGAAAATTAATATAAAAACCATTCATATGTCTTTTCCCAATAGTTTAAGCTTTTGGGAGAATTAGTTGCTCAACATGGTATTAAAGCATTTATGACCAAGTGGTCTAGAGTTCGATCATTGTTGCCTCCATTTTTTTAATAAATATTGTGGAATTCTTAGCACAAGGTTGGTGGGACTATGCATTGTTCACCCTTCAAATCCGATGGGCTCATGTGTGAGGATGTGTGTTAGAAAATCAATATAAAAATCATTTATGTGCCTTCATCTAACAGCTTAAACTTTTGGAAGAGTTGGTTGCTTGACAAACATATTCTTCTTAATTCTGACCTTGAAATTTTTGCCCTTAACACCGCATAGATAAACTTGAATATCTTAGTTTGAGATGCTTTCCCCAAGATTATTTACATCTCACTGTATAAATTGAACCATCCAATCCAATATCCATTTGTTCTATTACTTGTTGATTATGCTAATTGCTTGCAGTTGCGACATGGAAAATATTGAAAAAAATGGACATCGACATGGCCTTACATCTTAATAAATATTGTGGACAAGTGGTCTAGAGTTCTTTATTTGGTTGTGTTTACACATTATGTACATCGAATATATTTTCATAACCCTAAGGGTACTTATCTTTTGTATAAGTATATTTAATTGAAATCATTGTTTTGCAGACTGTTGATTGCATATGATAATGGTGTGATGACACTCTGGGATGCTTCTGAAGATCGAATTGTTCTCATAAGAGGTCACAAGGACATCGAATTGAAGGGGAAAAAACTGGCTAGTTATCCAGATGACCCTAAGGATGAACTTTCTGATGATAAAATAGACCATGAAGAAGAGGATAAGGAGATAAGCTCTGTTTCTTGGGCATCTAATGATGGATCAATTATTGCTGTTGGTTATGTAGATGGTGATATAATGTTTTGGGATTTGTCAACTGCTGACTCTCCCCTGGATCAACAAGCTGAAAAATTGTCAAACAATGTTGTCAAGCTTCAATTATCATCAGCAGATAGAAGACTCCCTATTATTGTTCTACATTGGTGTGCCAATAAATCTTTTAATAATAGTGGGGGTAAACTTTTTGTCTATGGTGGTGATGAAATTGGGTCTGAAGAAGTTCTTACAGTAAGCTTCGTACAGAGTAGCTATTTGACAATGATATTTTGATAGTTATTGTAATAATTAAAAACATCGTGACATCTGTCATAATGTTAACATCTGCCATAATAATGAGGGCCATAGGTTCAAATTGCCACAAGATCCTCTCACAACAAGTGGTCTTGTGAATGATTTAGAGGAAGTTTAGTTTAAAGAGGGAATCATCTGGAGGCAAAAATCTTGGGTTCAGTGGGCTACAGGTAGAGATGCCAATATGAAAATTTTGTGTGAGGTGGCCTCTGGTTAGGAGAAGAGTTTTATTCCAGAGGTTGAAGATGATAGGTGAAGCATGGTTAGGAATCCAGGCTCAATTTCTGAATAGGTTACTGCTTTTTTTTGTTCCTTTGTCCAGAAAAGATCAATTTCATGCCTTTCACTGAGTCATTAGATTGTTGTGCAATTCTGGCAGAAAAAATCACCCTCAAAAAGAAAAAAAAAGCACATGGTTCTAGACGAATACTATAATATTAGTATTTTGGTCTGTGCTTCTTTATTCTCTTGGTGTTTTGTTTTTGTTATATACACTCAATATACATCCTGTCTTCCTAATGGAGCAAAGTTGTATTGCTTATTGAAAAGAAAAGAAGAGAAGAAGACAGGCTATGTGAACTTGTGGATCAAACACTTTTCATCCTCTCTAAAGTGTTACTTCATTGTTTTTTTTTATGAATAACTATTTTGTTGGAACTAATTATTGCTACAATTTAGTTTTTTACTTTTGCTATATTAGATTTGAAGTTGGCTGTGTCATAATAGTAGTGTCAACGGCCTGTTAGGTTTTCATAAATTCAACTTATGTATATAATTGACGTGTCACTATAATATGGCTTTTTTCATATTTACAGGTTTTGAGCGTTGATTGGTCTTGTGGGATTGAAAGTCTTAAGTGCACTGGCCGCATCGATGTTACACTACATGGTTCTTTTGCTGATATGGTTTTGTTATCTAATGATCAACATGCAGAGGGGGCTTGTAATATGCTATTTGTATTGACAAATCCTGGACAACTGGATCTTTATGACGATGATTGTTTGTCTTCTTTGATGTCTAAGCAAGAAAAGAAGATTTCTCCTCCGACAATGCAATATCCCATTGTCATACACACTCATGAACCATGCATGACAACAGGAAGGCTTGATGTGGTATGCCAAGATGTGCAGTCATTTAGGGCCTTTTCTGAGGTAATGCATGTCTAAAGATTCTTTATTTTTCTATGGCTAGCTGTTGCCTCTACAGTAACTGTAATATATAGATGTTATGTTTGTAGTACAAATGTTATATTTTCTAAAGATAAAAAAACTCGATTGTCACCACTCACCACTAATAGTAAATTATATCTGTGTAGATTCTTGTAGCTGCAAAGCAGCATTCAGTACAAAATCAGACAGGTATCGATATAAAGTGGCCTTTGACTGGTGGTGTTCCAGGTCAGCTTTTCAAAGAAGACCATCCTTTCATTCAAATATACATAGCAGGTTACCAAGACGGATCTGTTCGGATATGGGATGCCACGTATCCTGCTTTGTCACTTGTTTACAACATAAAATCTGAGGTGAGGTGTTACCATGCTATACGATTTTTTAACATCCCCCCACCCCCCGTCCTTTTTTATTTCACTTATATATCAATTGAAACTCATATATTGGAGACTTGTGCAAGTCATTCATGACAGAAAATTTATTCTGCAATTGGCAGGTGAATGATGTTAAAATAGGCAGCGCAAATGCACCAGTGTCAGCATTGGGTTTTTGCCCTGATGCTCTGCATCTAGCTGTTGGCAATGAAATTGGTGTTGTAAGATTTTTTAGTATTACTGTATTTTTTTCATTCTCTTCTCATTCAATAAAATCTTGAATCCCTGGTTCTGTGGGAGCATGTAGGTTCGTTTATATGGGCTAATAAGGAGTTCGGATGACACAACTTTGCACTTCGTGACAGAAAATGGAACAGAAAGTAGGATATTCTTTCTTTTCTATTTGAATTGCAAATAGAATCTCTCTTAATTTGTTTGTGAAGTGTCAAACAGGTTCTCTAATAATCTGTTCAAGAAAATTTAGCTGCAAAAACAAGAAATATTGTTAAAGTAGCTTCTCAAAGTTTGGATCTTTTACAATAAATGATTTGGGGGGAGGGGAAGGGGGTGGGGGTGGTTTATATATCTTGGTACAAAGGCGATCCATGGAGAAAACAATAAGGTTGCTTCTTTTGACCAAGAGATCATGGGTTTGAGTCTAAGAAACAACCCATTTGTAAAAATGCAAGGGTAAGAATGCATACATTCGACCATCATCTTACCCTTGCAAAGTCAGGGAGGCTTTATGCACCGGGATTTGCCCTTTAGGGGTATTACTACCTGTAGAATATGTAGAATATTCTAGATAGTATTTTCTTTTCTACACTACCAAATTACCCTAAGCCTATCATCCAATATTTTCTGTGTGGCAAATGCTTCCACCTTAGTTATGGGAATCTAGGCAAGTGGGCAGTAACCATGAAACACGAAACCTCACACCCCTAGTACGAGGAAGAATTGAAACTTAGTTTATTATAATGGCATACACTAACTTCTATTTTGGTTAGGAACTTATTATCTCAATGTGCATATTATTGCGGACTCGGCAAGTGTACCGGTCGTACAAGCAATAAAGTGATTGAGTAAGAGTATCGTTCCCATGACGATTAGATTTCAACCATTTATTCGCTATGTACGCTTAAGTTGGACAATTGATCAAGAGAATTGTATGAAAACTAAACTAAATAACAAAGCAAGAAAACAAAAATCGAGTTACTTGACAATCAAGAAACGCAGTTAGGGTTTCGATTTTCCCCAATCTCCCTTTTATGTTATGAATTAAAACCCGTAATTAAACATCCTTTTCATATCGCCAATTAATTCCCCTAAGTTAATTAAGACTCACTCGCTTGATATCCTAATTCTTTACTCTCTTTAAAGAATCCTAGTTCCCCGGTTGTTCTTCAAAGAAAATAAACATTAACTCCAAGAATCATAAAGATTGCATTATTCATATGTCTATTCCTAGAATCATAAGAATTAACGATGAATTTACCACGCATAGTTCATGTACCAATACCCCTATTGCCATACACTCACCCTAGATCAATCTATAAGATCAAACTCATAGAGGGCATAAAGAAAAGATAAATTCATTCAATATAAAAAGAAAATTTGAGATTAAAGATTATTCATAACATAAAGATTTGATTGGGTTCCATCTAGCCCCGACTACAAAGAAAACTAGCCTAACATAGTAGATACAAGAACACAAGAAATCAAGAAAGCTTCCCCAAACTCCATTGGTGTGATGGCGTGGTGAATCTTCAAGGTTTCCAACGTAATCTTGCCTCTGAAACGTCTCTAGCTCTCAAAGGCATGGAGGACGCGCTTCTCCGATGAAAACTATGCCTTCGGTGTAAAGTGGTATAAAAAACTCATGAAGAATAGCTTAAATAGGTGTAGGAATCTTTGTTTTAGCTGAAAACCATGTAATGGACCTTAATTGGGTTGCAACCGAGAGTTAAAATGCGCTCTGGCATAAAGAACTTCACGTATCAGCGTGCTAAAATGCGCTACAACGCGTTATTTTGACAGCAAAAACACGGTTTCACATTTTGGGAATAACTTGAGCAATACTCGTCCCATTGATGTAATCTTGGTCTCGTTGAAAAAATAAAAAAAGATCTAGAACTTCTATGAAGAACACAAGATGCAAATCCATCATCTTTCATACGAGAAATTGGCCGAAAGACAGATTCAAGGAGATTTTCACTAAATCGTTGCTCCTCATTTATCGCTTTAAGTTCTCCTAACTTAACCATTGCTCAAATTTAACTCAATTGTCCTACAAAACAAGAAAGAATCATTCACATAGAGTCAATAATTCAAAATTAATGTTTTTTAGTCAAATAACTCTATGTTTTCATGCTTTTGACTAGATAGAAGAGTGATTTTAGTCCTTAAAAACATGATAAACTATGAGTTTATCACGTATTTATATGAATAAACTATGCTTAGTACAAGTATTTTGCAAGACAACTAGTATAAGCCCAACCTACACACTAACATAGTTTTATTCTCTGACAAAGGCAAAAGCACAAAATAGGATAAACAGGGCCTCCAATTGATTGAGAAAGACTGTAGGAATATAACTTTGCATAGAGCACACTTTAAAATGTGGCTTTAAATTCATGACTATTTCTGCTTTTCAGCAAGTTGTTGTCATTATTTTGGAGCTGAGACAACATAACTTTACAGTTGATTTGAGATATCTTATTTCTGATTTAAATCGTTCTTATGAAATGAGACAGCTCATGATATGCATCAAGGGGATGGACCTCATTGCAAGGCAGTATTTTCCGTTCAAAGTTCTGCTGTATGCAGCCTACAGTTTGCAAACCTGGGAGAGAAGCTTGCTGTTGGATATGAACATGGGCAGGTCAGGTCATCCATTAATTCCTTTCCTGTTTGAAGGAAATGGTTTATTGGTTGTTTGTTGAGTTAATGAGTAGCAATTTGATTTAAACCAGAGCTAAATTTCCAACTTATATTTTCTAATCCACTTTGCAGGTGGCTATGCTTGATATCAGTACATCATCAGTTTTGTTTCTTACGAATACTGAATCTAACACACCTTCAGCAGTCATTTCTCTGAATGCAAAATTTTCAGACACTAGTAGCTTAAACATCCCACAGCAATCTGTATCTGATATTGCTGACCATCCTGGAAAGGGGTTAGTTTTTATCATGACTAGGGATGCACAATTTGTTGCGATAGATACTGCAACAGGGAATTCGGTTTGCAGTAGGACAATGAACCCAAAAGTGAAGTCAAATGCAATTTCAATGCACATTATAGGCAAGTATTTTGGATAAGAAAATTAGATATAATCGGCCAATAATTTTATTACTTATGGTGCTGTGTTATTTCAGATGGTACTTCTGAACTATCGGCTGAAAAACTGTCATCCAACTCACCTTTGAAGAGTGATTCTGGAATGCAAGCTTGCATTCAATCTGAAAATACCCAAGTTGCAGTCGAAACTCCTACTACCATAGAGAATTCGTATTTTCGGCAGACATTATTGAAGTCACTCATTTTGCTTTGTTATGAGAGTGAATTGAGCTTACACTCTTTAAATTTTGTGATTGAGGTGCCACTCTTCATGTCTGTTATTATTCGAATTTTAATTTATTCCTTTCTACCGGTTAATGAAATTGCTTAATAACAGGGTAGCAGTAAGTACATACGGAAGGTGAACCTTATACAACGATGCTGCTGGACAACAACCTTTAAGAAAGATGAGAAAGAATGTGTTCTGGTTGTTCTGTATGAAACTGGAGACATTGAGTTAAGGTGAAATGCTTAATCTTATAAGACTACGTGATCATCTTTTTACTTTTGTCATCATACGAGTAGAGTACATTTGCATGGAAAGAGGACTTTGTTTATTAATTATTAATAATCAAACTTTAGATGGTCCTTTATAAAATTAAAGTACTACCCTTCAAATAAATAATATTATGTATGGAGGTTCATTGATTTTATATTATAATCTTGACTGGGACGTGGACTCCCCCTTATCCCAATATTAAAATCCAAGTTTTGCCGCAAGAAAAATATTTAATGATATTTATTCCTGATTATTTATACTATTTAAGAGAAATCATGTGCTTTTGGCTCTGAATCTGTAATAGTTGTTCTAGTCAATGTTGGCGTTGTTGCTGTATCATAATAGCTTTTCTATTCCCCCCTCCCCTTCTTTCTGATAAGCTTTTGATGGATGTTATGTCACTTTGAGCAGGTCGTTGCCTACTCTGGAAGTGTTGGGAGAAAGCTCTTTAATGTCAATCCTAAGATGGAACTTGAAGACCAATACGCAGAAGACAATATGTTCTTCATCAAATGGACAAATTATTCTGGTTTGAAAATTTTCTTGTTTTTCAAATAAAGCTATATTGTTAGTATATGCTGCCGAAACTTATTTGATCGGTCTGTTGTGTTAAGCTTGATATGTCACTTTACAAATGTTTAGTATTGTGACTTCAGTATATATAACTTAACCAATATCTATTTACTTAAAGCTTTCGAACAGTTAATCATGCAGTAAGTATAGTAAACCGAACTTTCATTTGGAAACAATGACAACAAAATGTTCCACTTTTGTCTGATTTTCTTGTAAGAATGACCTATGTTCCACTTTAGCAATGATCTAAAATAACTTGCTTTCATACCTCTTACCTGTTACTAGAACATTTGAAACATAATGTGATCTACTAGCTGCACTTCATGTTAGGTATAGAATCGTTCATGAGCCTTTATCTAACAATTTAAATTTTTGGAAGAGTTGATTTATATATAGTATCAGAGGCTCTATGACTTAATTAGTCAGAAGTTCTATCTTTACCATTTCTATCATTCTAAATAATTAAAAATAAAATAAATTTCAGCACAATGTAGGGTGGGCTTGTGCATTGTATAGTCTACGCATCAAGCCTAAAGGGCTCTTGCATGAGAGATGTGTTAGATGTAAAAACATTCATGAGTTTTCTACTCAATAACTTAGGCTTTGGGGAAGAGTGGTTTCTTGACAATTCACAATTAACATCAATATTAAGCTTTAAAAAGGAAAAGGAAAAAATAAAAGAAAAATCACTAAAGCATTGCATTTACCTTTTATGTGCTTTGGATTTTTCAAAAAGCGTTTCAACTTAAAGCTGCAGGAAAATACATTGCTTGAATAACTCTTTAGTTCTCTGACAAATGAAGTTCTAGTTGCTTTTGGTTTTATATTCATACTCATGGATATCTTGTTTTATAGGTCAATGGGAATGAAACTGCATTTATATCACTGTTGACCTGTGAAAATGAGTTCTGGTAACTTGTTTCCTCCCTTTTGTGGCCATGTATGTTTAATTAGCCATCAATTCTTAACCTCGAAATTTAGAGAACTATTTTTCATATTTCAAGTATTGGATAAATTATTTCAACATAACACAGCTTATGACAAATTAAATGAAATCAAATTTGAGACCTCCCATAGAAGAGACTCTGGAATAACAACCCACACATGGTTGCTGAATGTGATCATCCTCTCTACAAAAAGTCTATGAGAAAATTATACGTATAGACTCATCAATTATTAGAACTTTGATTTTTATCATGAACTTTCAAATTATTGTAGGAATGCAGAGTGTTTTCCTTGTCTACATGATGAAGTTCTTGCAGCTGCGGTAGATGTTACTGCATCTTCAAACCAAAATGAAAGACAGGTCCAGTTTATTCAGGCTTGCTGTGCTTCTGTTTCTCCTATTAAAATTTTCAGGATTAGTAATTCAAGTTTTCTTGCCATAGGGAGTACCTGCAAAAGCGGGGACAGCGGATCAGAATGCAAATCAAGCTGTTCATACTAATAATTTGGATAATTTAAAACGATTATTCTCCAGTCCTCCTTTCTTAAAGCCTTCCTCAGGCACAGTAGATAACCAAGATGCTTTTGAGCTTGACATAGTAGATAACCAAGATGCTTTTGATCTTGACATAGGTTTGTTCTTGACACCTTCTAGTGCAGGCTATTCTTCATTTTCTGAAAATGTTTACCTTATCTTCTGCAGATGAAATTCATATTGAGGAACCTTTATCCATTTCATCTCCTCAGAGAAATGATATTGACAAGAGAGGTATCTCTATATTTTTTATTTTCTCCTAAAAGTATTTTATCTTTCGAATAATGAGTGGGTTGCCTTGAAGATAAAGGGAAAGAAACAGACAGACAGAAATTATTTGAGGATGCAAGCACTGACTCGAAACCAAGAGCTAGAACAGCTGAAGAAATTAAGGCTAAATACAGAAAGACGGGGGTAAATCTAAGATCTGAAAATTCTGTAATTTACTCATTTCAGCTCTCGTTTTGACCTGGTCACTGGTTTCAGGATGCCTCGACAGCAGCTGCACTTGCAAGGGATAAGCTTGTACAGCGGCAAGAGAAACTCCAGGTAGATTATTATTTGATTCCATTCTCCATTACCCGTATCTTACCCTGAGTTTCAAACCTCATCTCCTCCAATTCAAAGAAAAATAAAAACCCGAATCGCCAAAAAAGAAGCATTTTAAAGAAGTTTCTGGTCTTGTCTGAGGTTAGTGGTGTTAGAAATCAAATTTGATTTTTGCCACTTATCTTTGATCCACCGCCAAGCTAGAATCATGTGGAAGCTTGAAGAAAACTATGGAAGCTATGAAATGTATGGATCACAAAGTAAATTGAAAATGAAAGAAGGAACCAGAATGTTGCACCGCCAAATTAAGAGAGTTCTTGAAAGAATGGGTGTTGAATGGTCAAAGTTGTAGTTGTTATAAAAATAATAAAAAAAAGGAAAGAGAAGACAAAGTTTGAAACGAAGGAAAGTTGCAGAATAAGGTTGGCCAAAGTCTTAACTAAACTATTAGAATATTATATTATATATTGTTAAGAAGAAAAGTTGGTTGGTGAAAGCCTATATATATATGTGTGTTATGGGTAGGAGTAGGATAGGATGAAAAAAATAGAAAGAAGAGTGAAAGAAAAGTAAAGAAAGTGCCGCAACACTTATGTGTGTTAGATGCGAGATAAGAAAAAGAAATAGAGTGATCGTGAGCCAAAATTCAATACAAAGAGATTTCTTCATCTATTATTCCTTTTATTTTCTCTAAATTTCCAACAAGTGGTATCATAGCCACGTTCGATCAAAGATGACGGAGATGATGCAACCACAGATTCCAAAGTTGTCAAAGAGTAATTATGGAAATTGGAGCATTCAGATGAAGACGTTGCTAGGTTCCCAAGATATATGGGACCTTGTTGAGGATGGATACATGGAGCAGGCCAATGCAGCTGCAGAAGCAGTTTTATCAGATGCCCAGAGAAAGATGCTTAAAGATTCACGAAAGAAGGACAAAAAGGCTATTTTCTTAATTTTTCAAGGTGTTGATGAATCAACCTTTGAGAAAATATCAGATGCAAAATCATCCAAGGAAGCATGGGAGATTTTACAGAAGTCTTGCCAAGGAGTTGACAAAGCTAAAAAGGTACGACTCCGATCACTTAGAGCTGAGTTTGAAAACTTAAAAATGCATAATGCAGAGCCAGTTACAGATTATTCCTCACGAGTGCAAAAGGTGGTCAAAGAGATGAAAAGAAATGGAGAGACTTTAGATGATGTCAGAGTAATGGAGAAAATTCTACGATCACTAACAAGAAAGTTCGATTATATTGTCACTGCCATTGAAGAAGCCAAAGACTTGTCAGTTATATCTATTGATGAGCTTGTGGGTTCTCTTTAAGCTCACGAGCAAAGAATGAATCTTAATGAAGGTTCTAGCAAATTGGAGCAAGCTTTGCAAAGCAAGTTATCTCTTGATGCTAATCAAGCCAGTAGCAGTAGCTATGGACGTGGCAGAGGAAATCATGGTGGATATAGAGGAGATTTCAACACCCGAGGTGGATTCAACACTCGAGGTGGTCGTGGCGTACGTGGTGGATATAGCCAAACAAATAGAAGATTTCAGACTGATGCTGTAGCATATAGACGTGATCAAGGAGCATATAATAATCGTGGTCGAGGTCGTGGTTTCGTGACCTGAGGAGGAGGAAGATTTCAACAAAGAGGTGATAAATCTCACTTGCAGTGTTATAATTGCAATAGATATGGTCATCTCAGCTATGAGTGTAGAGATGCTGCCAGAGTTGCGGAGAGAAGTCATTATACAACAACTAAAGAGAAAGATGATGAACCGACCATGTTGTTCACTTACAAAGGCGAGGAAGATAGTGGGAAAGATGTTTGGTACCTTGATACTGGAGCTAGTAATCACATGTGTGGCAAAAAGGAGTTATTCACAGAGCTGAATGAGGAAGTCCAAGGAGAAGTTACATTTGGTGATCTATCAAAGATTCCAGTTAAAGGCAAAGGTAAGATTATGATATTCACAAAGAATGGAGATAGAAAATACATTTCAGATGTCTATTACATACCATCTTTGAAATGCAATCTCCTCAGTCTTGGTCAGCTTTTAGAAAAAGGATATGATATTCATTTGAAGAATAATTCTCTCATTATGAGAAATCAGAAAGGAGAATTGATTGCAAAAGTTGATATGACAAGAAATCGTCTATTCAAGCTAAACATCCAGACAAGTGCAATAAAGTGCATGAAGACCATCATAGAAGATAGTTCGTGGTTATGGCATCTCAGATTTGGTCATCTTAGATTCACTGGCCTGAAGCTGTTATCAAAAGCAAAGATGGTAAATGGATTACCAATGATAAATTATCCTGATCAGCTGTGTGAAGGATGCATGAGAGGAAAGCAACATAGACAAAGCTTTGAAGTTGGCAAATCATGGAGAGCAAAAATACCATTGCAGTTAGTTCACTCAGATATAGCTGGTCCATTTGATATTCCATCTCTTGGAGGAAACATGTATTATATTACCTTTATTGATGATTTTAGTAGAAAAGCCTGGGTATATATTCTTAAAGAAAAAGCAGAAGCTCTTAACAAATTCAAAGAATTCAAAGCAATGGCAGAAAAACAAAGTGGTCAGTATCTGAAGACACTCAGAACAGATAGAGGGGGTGAATACATTTCCAAATTATTTGAAGAATTTTGTAGGCAACATGGAATAATTCATCAATTGACTGCAGCCTACACGCCACAACAGAATGGTATAGCAGAAAGAAAGAACCGTATAATTCTTGATATGACAAGGAGCATGGTCAAAGAAAAGCATCTGCCAAGAACACTCTGGGCCGAAGCTGTCCAATGTGCTGCCTATCTATTGAATCGATGTCCAACAAAGAGTGTCAAGTTCAAAACACCAAATAAAGCATGGAGTGGTAGAAAGGCAGACGTAAGCTATCTAAGAATTTTTGGTTGCATTGCATATGCCCATATTCCAGATCAGAAGAGAAAGAAGTTAGATGATAAAGGAGAAAAATGTATCTTTACTGGCTACGAGCATAGGAGTAAAGCTTATAGATTATACAATCCCTTGACAAAAAGGGTAATCATCTCAAGAAACGTGGAGTTTGACGAAGCAGATTATTGGATATGGAATGATGAAGAAAAAAGAGTAGAAGGGTTATTCTTTAAAGATGATGATAACTCAACAGAGCAAGCAGTTGAAGCAGACAATGATCAGACACCTCCACAAAGTCCTAATCCAACAACTCCTGCATCTACAGCCTCAACCTCAGGTAGTAGTAGCAGTAGCAACAATTCAGGGGGAGCAACAGCAAGGATGAGAAGCTTAAGTGATATCTATGATGCTACAGATCCGGTACAAACTACCCTTGATTATTCATTATTTTGTTTAATAGCTGAATGTGATCCAGTGACATATGAAGAAGCTGCAGAAGACGAAAAGTGGCAGAAAGCCATGAATGATGAAATTGCTGCAATC
>JAVKPL010005720.1:0-24510 GCA_032173675.1 Gastrolobium villosum | reverse complement strand
CCCAATTTAAAACCAGATTTGTCTCATTACATCTTTTCAAAAATTTGGATAAATTGTTCAAACAAAAATCAAAATTAGAGCCAAAAACAGAGAAGTCGTCCATAAATACCTCTAGACCTTTCTCCACCATATCTGATAAAATGGATAGCATGCACCTTTGGAATGTGGCAGGTGCATTACAAAGGCCAAATGGCATTCTTCTGTATGCGAAGACCCCAAATGGGCAAGTAAAAGCTATCTTTTCCTGGTCTTCAGGAGCTACTGGTATTTGGTTGTAGCCTGAATACCCATCCAAGAAGCAATGATAAGAATGGCCCGCCAATCTTTCCAGCATTTGATCAATAAAGGGTAATGGGAAATGATCCTTCCGTGTAGCTG
The DNA here is from genome assembly GCA_032173675.1 of Gastrolobium villosum. NCBI lineage: Eukaryota > Viridiplantae > Streptophyta > Magnoliopsida > Fabales > Fabaceae > Gastrolobium > Gastrolobium villosum. Next base: position 24,132 of record JAVKPL010005720.1, on the reverse strand, counting down.
TGTTCAACCTCCTGTAATCAACACACATTCTCCAACCCGTGATAGTTCTGGTTGGAATCAACTCATGTTTTGCATTGGTGATTACTGTTACCCCACCCTTCTTTGGCACTGTTTGAACTGGACTTACCCAGGCAGCATCAGAAATTGGGTAAATCATTCCTGCATCAAGAAGTTTTACAACTTCCTTCCTTACCACCTCTTTCATTGTTGGGTTCAATCTCCTTTGTGGTTGCCTTACAGGTTTAATATCATTTTCCAGGAGAATCTTATGTGTACAAAAGGAAGGATTTATGCCCTTTAAATCAACAATAGACCATCCTATTGCGGTTTTATGAGCTTTTAAAACTTCCACCAGCTCCTTTTCTTGGCCTTCAGATAGAGCCTTGTTGATGATTACCGGATAAGTATTACCATCTCCCAAAAACACATATTTCAAAGTGTCTGGTAATGGCTTCAACTCAACTTTAGGGGCACCTACCTCTACGTCTTCAGCTTTCTCTTTCAGTACCTCTACAGTAAGTCCTTCTTTTTCAAAAGGTACATAATCACGAGCCTTCAACTCATAATCAAGCTCTTGAGGCCGTTCTTTCTTATGTTGAACAGATTCAACTTGGAAACAATCATTATTATCAGCCGGTCTCTTCATAGCTTCTTAAACATTGTAGATAATTTCCTCATTGTTCATTCTTAGTTTAATCATCCCTTGTTCAACATCAATTAGGGCTCGGGCTGTAGCCAAAAAGGGTCTTCCTAATAACATGGGCTTCTCACTCCCTTCTCCCATATCCAATACCACAAAGTCTGCAGGAAAGATAAACTTATCAACCTTGACAAGAATATCTTCTATGATACCATTGGGTTTCCTTACGGATGTGTCAGCCAATTGGAGTGATACCTCGGTGGGTTTCAATTCCTCAATCCCCAATGATTTGTAGACTGATAAGGGCATTAGATTAATGCTAGCCCCGAGATCACATAAAGCTTTCCCAATGCCAATATCACCAATAGCAATAGGAATATTAAAACTTCCTGGATCACTCAGTTTATCTGGAATTTTCTGCTGGATAAAAGCACTACACTCTTCAGTGAGTGTTACAGTTTGGCATTCCTGCAGTTTTTGTTTCCTGGATAAAAGATCCTTCATGAATTTTGCATACCCTGGCATATTGGCTAGGGCTTCCGCAAAAGGAATATTGATATGTAGTTTCTTGAAAATGTCCAAGAATCTATCATAATGTTTGTTGTAGGCTCCCTTCTTGAATCTTTCTGGATAGGGTGCCTTAGACATAACATATTCGTGGCTTAACTCATGCTTTTCTTTTGCCACCACTGGTTGTTCTGCAACCTGCTCTTTTTCTTTTTCTGTTATAATTACCTCAATCTCTGGTTCAATTGCTTCCTTCTCTTGTTCCTCTTTCCCTTTTTCCAGCTCCACAGGTGTTTTTGTTGGAACTGTTAGTATCTTACCACTTCTTGTTGTAACAGCCATACAGTCATCCTTTGGATTGTTGACTGTGTTACTTGGAAAGGTACCTGGAATTCTTTCTGAAAATTGTTTGGCCAGCTGGCCTATCTGATTCTCCAGATTTTTAATGGAAGCATTTGTGTTTTTATTGTTGGCTCTGGTTTCTTCCATGAAAGCATTGGTATGCTGAGCCATATCATTGGAAGCCTTAGCCATTTGAGCGAAAACTTTTTCCCACTCGGCTGGCTCTTTTTGCTGAGCCTGAGAAGATTGAGTATAATTATTGCTAGTTTTGAAATCCATACCTGATCCTTGAGTCCTCCGTTGGAAATTATTGTTACCACCAGGGAAATTTTGATTTCGCTAGAAATTTTGTTGTTGAGGACGCTGATCGTACCAGATCCCATTCACCTGTAATTGTTGAACTGAATCTTCGGATGATGGATTTGGACACTCACTGGATTCATGACTTTCTTGACATTGGTCACAAATCAGTGGAGTTGTTTGAACCTTTGACACTTGAAACTTGTCAAATTTTTCACTTAAGCTGTCAAACTTTTTAGATAATGATATTACAACATTATCTGTGGGTTTTTTCACTGCTCTTTGTATGGGAACTAGCACACTTTCATTTTCATTTCTTGCAAGCTTTTTGATCAACTCAATAGCCTGCTCAGATGTGCTTTCCCGAATAGAACCTCCAGCGGCACTATTTATTATCATCCTTGTTTCTGGGGTGATTCCATTGAAAAATATCACCACTTTTCTGTCATCATCTCCTTCGTAATGTGCACATTTCCTGTTTAATTCCTGGAATCTGTTCCAAGTTGCACAGAGCGATTCTCCTTCCAACTGGCGAAAGTTTGTGATTTCATTCACCAGCTGATTATATTTTTCCATGGAGAAGAAATGATCAAAGAATTTGCTGGACAGATCTTCCCATGTAAGGATGCTGTTTGCTGGCTGTCGTTCGATCCACCTTAATGCTTTTCCCTTAACAGCGAAAGGGAACAACCGAAGCCTGATAGCATCTGTAGATACCCCATTGTGTTTGGTGGTATCACAGACCATCAAGAATCGGTCTATAAGCTCATGTGGATCTTCATCATCAGCTCCAGAAAATTGAACCCTTTCCACCAAAGAAATTAATGATGGCTTGAGTTCAAAATTATTGGCCTCCACATTTGGCCTGACTATGCTTGAATTGGCCCTGTTGAATACTGGAGTCAAAATTGTATTCAACAGTCTTGGAGGTTGATTGTTGGCATTTCCTCCTCGCCCATGACCAACATTGTTGTTTTCTGCCATCTCTTGAATTGGTTGTAAAGGTATGTGCTTCAAATCTTCCCAAATGATCTGTCTAGCAGCCTTCCTTAGTTGTTTTTCTGTCCTTGTAATTTCAGAATCTATTACAAAGTCTTTAGGCGGAAGTCTACCTCGCATAAAAATCAGAGAAAATTATTAGTAGTACCTGAACAACACAAACAAGATAAAAAGAATAAAAAAATAGGAATCTAATCTCAAGAATCTATGGTTATTTGTAATATTGTAAACACAATCCCCGGCAACGGCGCCAAAAACTTGTTGCAATCTCGGCAAGTGCACCGATCGTTCCAAGTAATAAAGTGATAAATAAGATCGTCTCCACGGGGATTGGAAAACAATTACTACTATAACCAGTCCTCTTAATTTAGATTAATTGATTTGTGTTTCCACACTATGGTAACTAAAAATGTAAAGACTTGTTTTTAGGTTTTCTTGGAAAAGACGTAAAATAAATGAAGAAATGTTTTTGTAGAAGAAGTGATGAAAAAGACTGTAGCCAGGGTACATTCACCAATTGTTCCCAATTTTACTTTGGATTGATTCACAATACTTATCGAAATTAACAATTCAGACAAATTATCATCTTTTAAAAATAATTAGTTAGATCCCAATCCCTTGGTGATCTAACCCTTTACTTCAGTTGGAACCCTAATCCCTTAGTAATCCCGCCTGAAAATAAGCATTATGTAGATAAATCCCACGACTGCAATCCATACAAGTCTATCCCTAGAACATGCATGGAGAGTCATCTTTATCCCCTTTCAGGATCAGTATTCCAATATCCCTATTGCGAACCCTGATCCCCAGAATATTATTCCCTATTAGGTTGATCAGATCTAATAGAAATAATATCAATACGTGCAAGATAAAGATGAAATATATTACAATCAATACATAGAATGATTCAATCCTTGTAACAATTGTTCACAAAGGGATCATGCCCCTGACTACAGAAATAGATCTAGCCAATCAACATCATGATCGCTGATCTGATTTCAACATGAACTGAAAATAAAAATAGAAGAAAAGTACAAGAACGGAATGACGAACACGAAGAACGCCTTCCTCCTTCAGCCGGATCTGCTCCTCTAGGTTTTGTGGTCTATATCAAATGTCTTTTTCCTTCAAAGGTTGAGTCTCTTTTTATAAGAGACTTTGACCTAATTCTGTGAATTTGAATTCCCATCTTTTCGCGCTTCCCACGCTGACAGCGCCACTCCCGCGCTGTCAGCGTGGGAGTTTCTGCCAATTCTTGCTCTCCCGCGCTGATGGCGCGGATCTCGCGCTCTCAGCGCGGTATCTTCTGTCCATTTTTCTCCTCCCACGCTCAGAGCGCCATCCCCGCGCTGTGAGCGTGGGAACTAGGTCTCTTTTGATATGTTTTTGCCTTCTTTTGTTTATCTTCCTTGATATTCAGACTTTGGATGTTTTTACTCTTTTTCTCTGCCTTTCTTGCATTGATTGAGTCATTTTCTTCCTCTTTTTGCCTTGTAATTTCCTATATGCTGATCGCATATCAAGCTTGTTCATCTGCCTTACGGAAAAAGAACTATTTGATGCAAGTGGATATATACCGTAAAACTGAGGGCCGATGGGAGCATAGAAAAGTATAAGGCGCGGCTAGTAGCTAAAGGATTCACCCAAAAATATGGTATTTACTACCAAGACACCTTCACACCTGTAGCCAAGTTGAATACTATCAGAATCCTCATTTCTCTTGCGGCAAATAGAGATTGGCCACTCAAACAGTTTGACGTCAAGAATGCATTTCTAAATGGGGACCTTAAGGAAGAAGCGTATATGGATATACCACTTGGAATCAGAATAGAACCCAGTAATGAAACAAAGGTATGCAGACTGAAAAAAGCATTGTATGGCCTTAAACAATCTCCTAAAGCATGGTTTGGGAGATTTTCAACAGCCATGAAGAATTTTGGGTACAGCCAAAGCAATGCTGACCACAATTTATTTATCAAGCGGAAAAAAGGAAAGGATTACTGCTCTAATAGTATATGTAGATGACATGGTGCTCACCGGAGACGACATAGAAGAAATGGAGAAATTAGAAACATACTTGAGCACTGAGTTTGAAATGAAAAGCTTAGGAAAACTCAAATACTTTATGGGAATTGAAATTTCAAGATCAAAACAAGGACTATCCTTTTGTCAAAGAAAGTACATTCTGGACCTGTTAACAGAGACAGGGATGCTGAATTGTAAACCAACACAACCTCTATTGAAGGCTATTGTGATTCAGATTGGGCAGGGGATAAAACAACTAGGCAGTCAACCTCAGGATATTTTACATTTGTGGAAGGGAATTTAGTCACTTGGAAGAGTAAGAAACAAAAGGTGGTTGCTAGATCAAGTGCAGAAGCCGAGTATAGAGGAATGGCACAAGGAGTATGTGAGTTGCTCTGGATAAAAAGGGTCCTGTAAGATTTGGGTCTATTTCAAAATCAAACTATAAATCTATATTGTGACAACAAGGCTGCCATAAAGATTGCTCATAATCCTATTCAACATGACAGAACAAAACATGTTGAAGTTGACAGGCATTTTATAAAGGAGAAACTAGACGAAGGTACAATCTATTTTCCATTCACTAATTCTCAGAATCAACTTGCAGATGTGCTGACAAAGGCTGGATCTATAAGAGTGTTTCAAGAAACAATAGACAAGTTGGGCATGATTGACATCTTTACACCAACTTGAGGGGGAGTGTTGAATTGTGTAATTTAAATCTCAATTAACTGTTATGAGTTGTTAGGCTGTTACAATTTATTTGAATTGGAGATTTGATTAGGGCTGTTACAATTTATTTGAATAAAAGTTTTGATTAGGGCTGTTACAATTTATTTGAATAGGAGTTTTGATTAGGGCTGTTACAATTTATTTGAAAAATGTTGAACCACTCTTGTATATATAAGAACCTCACATTGAGGGAAAATATCTATGAAAGAAATGGCATTCACCTGTATTGACTGGTGTTCATTTTTTAACAAAGCCTTATTATATATGGTATGATTAATGTCCAATGAACATGATGAATACTTAATTAACTGAATGGATGGATGGCTTTGTCTTCAATTCCTTATTAAACGAATACTTGCCACAAAAGTGTGTGCGGTTAGGCGCCATACCTTCAGGCAATATATATATTTCTTGTTAATTATTGTTGCGAACTCGGCAAGTATACTGATCGTTCCAAGTAACAAAAGTGATAAGTAGAGTATCATTCTCCACAGTGATTGTAGACCAAGTACTACAATAACCAGTCCCCTTAAGTTGAACGGATCAAAAGAGGTAGCAATTATTGTTGGTTTAAAAACAAAAAGTAAATTAAAAAATAAATTGTGTATTTTTAGGGTTTTCTTAATACGGATGAACAAATCACATAAAATTAGGTTTTTGAAAAATAATTGTGAAAATATTGCAGTAAGAGTACAAACACCTGTTTGATCCCCACCTTGTAATCTGAATGTAAATTTACATATGAATTACCCATTGATCAAATGATTCACCATCTTTCATTTGATCGGTTAAGCCCTAATTCCTTAGTGATCTTAACCTTATTAACCTTTATTAGAACCCTAATTCCTTAGAGATTCCTTTTCGGGTTAAACATACAATTTGGTGAATCTTTCACGTTTGCGGTTCATGTAGCCTATCCCTAGTGCATACATGAACAACTATTTTCCTCCTTATCAGGAATTAGGATCCCAATATTCCTATTGTGAATCCTAACCCTAGTGATCTATTAGACTAATCAGATCTAAAAGAACAAAGAGATGAAGAACGAAGGAAAATAGATTCAAAAAGATAAACATATATAAATCAGATCCAAACTACAAGGGGTTCACATTCAGGGTTGTGACCCTTACCACAATAAAAGGATCTAGCCAACCATAGTCATGGCTGATCACATATAAAATTCAACAAGAAATTATAAGTTACAGAATGATGAAAGAAGAACGAAGAACAACTCCCTCTCCGCAGCGACGGCCCTTCTCTAGGTCAGAAAAAATATGATCCTAGGTCAGAAAAGTAATCCTCTATTTATAAATTTTTTTCCCTCTTTTCCAATTTTTCCCCTTGAAAACACGGTTGTGGCTTCCGCAACTGACGCTATCAGCGTCAGTTCCACGCTATGAGTGTGGATGCCTCTGACCTTCCACGCCATCAGCATCAATCTCACGCTGTGAGCGTGGATGCTTCTGGTCCACCACGCCATGAGCGTCAATCCCACGCCATGAGCGTCAATCACACACCATGACCGTGGGTCTTTCTGGATTCCCACGCCATCAGCGTCAAGCCCACACTGTGAGCGTGGGTCTTCACTTTGGCCAATCCTCATTTTTCTTCCAGATTTGTTTGATTTTCCTGCAAAATGAGCATAAAATCAGTTGAACACTCCGGAAATTGGAGTTTAAGAAATACAACAAGAAATGTTGCTTTTTTAATGAGGAATAGTTCATTATTATCTTTCTCTTTTTGGCTTGAATTTACTTATGTGTTGAAGGCACATCAAACAATTCCCAGATTTGAACGTTGCTGTCCCCAGCAATGTAATGAATCAAAAGAAGAGTAAGATTAATTCTGCAAAGAAACTCCTGAACATATACATCTTAAGAAATTAAACTGCTATGCATGTATAACTCCCTGGCAAAAATTTCACAATAATACTCTTCAGTTGTATCAAGAATTTGAATCCTAGCTTGAATGTTCCTCACTAGATACACATATTCTCATCACTCAGTGTTTGAGGGTTCTGCACTCATTCCATCAGTGTAGCAGTAATCCATGATTTTGAACATATTCTCAAATTCCTAAAAATAAGGAATCCATTTGCCATGCATAGACTGATCAAAAGATCTTTAATAGGTTAAAACTTGGCCTGGTTTGGGGGTAGGAATCTTTGGATAGAGGTTGATGAATTTGGAGACTGAATTTCTAAGATCTTTGACATTACTTCCTTCTCAGCTCTTCAATTCTGCCATTCTGACATTTTTGATCCTTTTTCCCTTTTTCACTACCTTTTCATCTTTTTGTTTTTCTTTTCTCTTCTGAGCTACATTTTAACTTCTCAGACCATTATCTTTTCCTTTACTTAACTTCTTCTTTTCTGAGAAAGATTTTGATTCTAGTCTTTGGAATCAGCAATTCAATCTCTCTCCAAGTGTGTCAATGAGACATGGTTAAGCAACTTTCACAAGGTGATTGAACAAATTGGTCTCAGGCTCAAAAGGGTTTAACAAAAGGATGATTTCCCAGGTAGGTTATTTGGCTGTTAGCTTAACAAGAAAAATTGCCTTTATCATATCAGTCATGCATGCAAGCTAGAGAAACAATTCAAATTCAAGAAAACTACCACAGTAAGGTCTCTCTGAATAATAATTTTTTTTCTGTTTAAGCTCAATCCTCACAGCTGTTATTCAAACTAGGATCTAACTTCCAGAATTCACATCAAGCATTATTTAGAAAAATTCACCATAGAGCAGCTATACAAACAAGCAGGCATCATTCTCAGATTATATAAACAAATGAATATTTCACAGATATCATGCTTTTGATGACTCGTTCCACAATAAGACTAAGCAAGCATGTCAAACCTGAGATTGCTTGTTCTGAAATTCAAGTTTTTTTTTTGTTTTGATATGCAAATAAAAGAAATAAATAGAAAATAAAAGACTAAATAATAACAGCAAAAGTTTAAAAATCTCCCTTTTCCAATTAAATTCTCTGTTTCCTTTCTATTGTGTTCCACATTTAGCAGGTCTCGCATATACAACATGCGACCCCAATTCCCAAATTTAGAATATTGTTGTCCTCAGCAACAAACTATACTAGTCAAAGAAGCTCATTCTGCCAAATGGAACACTCACAACTTGTTAATCAAAAAACAGATATTTATCAGAAAGTACTGCATAAAAGGGAACAATTATCCTCAAAGCTGTCTACAAATACTTTAAACAACAAAATAAAAGAACTAAGAAAAATGTTTATGATGCTGAAGTAAAGAGGATCATTAGTAATCCTCCATGGCAGCATCGTCATCCTGATCATCCTCAGCTGGGGGTGAAGAAGGTGGAGGCTATGATCTAAAACTAGTAGTGTCGATCCCACGATCACTACATAATCTCTCTATCATACCCCTGATAAGCCTCTGCTCAATCGTCACCTCTTGCATATGACGGTCCAATCTCTCAAGTAGGAGCAATTCTGCAGAAGGTGTTGCTGCTGGTGCTGGAGCTGGTGGTGGTACTGGGTGTGCTTCACCTGCGGCACAAGACGCCTTCCAGATGGTGTGACGACTGGACTATGCCCTCATAGCATTGAGATTTGCTTGTGTAAGCTCCTTTTTCACCTTTACATCACTGGGCTCATCATCATAAATTTCCACTCCAGCTTCCAAGAAAAGCTACTGTATCAAGGAACCGTGAGCTAGATGGATCTCATCCTTCTTCTGGGTGATGATATAGACAATTCTTTCAGACAAAAGAGCAGCAATATTCAAATTTTCCTCACCCATAAGGGTATATAGTAGCACTGCTCTTTCGACATTTACATCACTCATATTCGTAGATGCAATGACAGTGGAGTTTATAAAGGTGTGCCAAAACATTGCTTCAGTATTTAGATCCACCCTTTCCAATTTCTCAGGTACCCCCGGATGTCCACTCTTTGGTTTCCATGTGGCATGAGGGTGAGTGATTGCACTTCTTATTCTTTCAGCAATATCCGGCACATCCTCCCAGTAGAGTCCTGTTTCAGTAGCAAGTTGCATTCTATTGAATGTCTGAGCAAAATAGCAATTCTTGTTACGGTCATGTGTGGTGCCAAGAAATCTCTCTATTGTTACAGAAAAGAAAGAGATTTCGTGTCCACGCACCCAGCTCCTCCGAGTTGTATTCACAGTCTCCAAATCAGCATTAGCACAAAATTCTTTTAGAATTGTGCTAGAACTAGGAGCAGCAAACCTTACCAGTTTGTATCTTCTTCTCTCAGTTGTTGTCCTTATTGGGCAGTAAGTATCCAGGAAAGCACTGATTTGCCTCTCTGAAATGATTTTCTTAGAGTCAAACCATTGATATTACCGGTCTTGAGCCTCAGGTGATAAGAACTTGGTACTATCAAACACGGAAGATGTAGAAGAGGTCCTGGGCCTCTTTGTGCCAGCAGCACTACTTTCATCCCTTTTTCCACCTTGACCCGTTCCCTTTGAGGATTTTTTTTACTTGTTTACCCTGCACTTATCTCCAGCACTCTTTCCCAAAATGTCAACAGATACAACCTACTGAATCAACCTTGACAAGAATCCCAAACACTCTTTCCCAAAATGGAACCCTAACTCGTGAATGTGCAGCTTGGTGATGATGGTTTTACTGATGAACAGTGAAGAACAGTGGCTATGGAGGGGTAAGGTGATCGAGATTGGTTGTGGCTTGCGGTTGGGAGTGGTGTGCGCGGTAGTATGCGGTTAAGGAGAGGAAAAATGAGAAGAGGGCGAACGGTGGTGGTTCACGGTGGCTGGGCGGTGATGAATGGTGGTTGGTGAAGTGTGAGGCGTTGATGGTGGAGGAGTGGTGGTTCACGGTGGTTGAGTGGGGTTGAGAGTGAGAAGCGATGAACGAGGGAGAGAGATGGCTGAGGTGTGTGGTGGTGATTAGTGGTGCACGTGGTGCAGATGGGTGGTGGTGTGCGCGGTGAGGAAGAAAAAGGGAAGAGTGAGAGAGATAATGATAGAGAGAGAGAAAATGAGGCGGCTGAACGTTTTAGGGTTTTTTTTTAATTTTTTTGAATCCAAGCTCATAGCGTGAATTCCACGCTGATAGCGTGGGGCTTTCTAATCATTCACGCTTGGAGTGCGGATCCCACACTAATAGCGTGGGGCCTTCTGATAATTCATGCTTTCAGCGTGAAATCCACGCTAATAACGTGGAGGCTACTGTTTTCTCACGCTCTCAGCGTGAAATTCACGCTGATGGCGTGAAACCTTTTGTTAACTTTCTCACGCTCATAGCGTGAGTCTCACGCTGACGGCGTGGAAGCTCCTGTGTTCTCACGCTTCAAGCGTGAATTTGACGCTGAGAGCGTCAGTTCAAAATTCATAACTTTTTATTATCTAACCTAAAATCATGAAAATGACTAAAAACTAATTGTTCCTACTGGGTTGCCTCCCAATGAGCGTTTGTTTAACATCACGAGCCTGACGGGAATCGTTTAAGATTCATGGTGGTCGGAAGCACGCAACCAATGATGACCCAATCTTCTTGATCCAATGTTGTGTCTTTCCAGGATCATATGTATGTAGGTGAGAAGAAAGTTTCTCGGGAATTTTAAACTTGGTTTTCGCAAGTTTTTCCTTACTCTTGTGCTTTTCCATCTTAACCTTTGGCTTGCTTTCTTCATGCTGCTGATGGACTTTCTTCTTGCTCCCTTCCTCAACCTTAGACAAATCTTTATTGATGATTACCGGGTATTGCTCTTCATCTCCTAAGAAGGAATATGTCAGAGTTTCAGGTAACTCCTTCAATTTTATTTTTGTTGCTACTGTAATTAGATCATTTTCTTTCTTTTCTAGCGCCTCAAAAACAACTTCTAGCTCTTCTTATGGATTAGCTTCATCTTGAGCCTTCAACTCTTCTCTAAGCTCTTGAAGCTCACTTTTCTCTTCCAAAACCACCTCTTCAAACACATCCAGTCTGAAACAATCACTCTCATCAGATGAAGTTTTCATAGCATCAAAAACATTGATGGTGATTTTCTCTTCATTCATCCTCAACTCGAGCTTTTCTTGTTCTACATCAATCAAAGCTCGAGCTGTGGCCAAGAATGGTCTACCCAACAGGAGAGGTATTTCACTTTCCTCCTCCATGTCTAACACAATGAAATCAGCAGGGAAGATGAACTTGTCAACTTCAACAAGAACATCTTATATGATTCCACTAGCTCTCCTCATTGAACGATCAGCAAGCTGTAGAGAGACCATAGTTGGCTTCAATTCAGTAATTCCCAACGACTTACACATCGACAATGGCATCAAATTGATGCTTGCTCTAAGATCGCAAAGTTCCCGGCCAACATTGGTGTTGCCTATCGCAATTGGGATGTTGAAACTCCCAGGATCTCGAAGCTTTGGTGGAAACTTCTTTGTTATGATGGCACTGCACTCTTCAGTAAGTGCTACTGTCTCACATTCCTGCAACTTATGCTTTCTAGACAATAAATCTTTCATGAATTTAGCATAGTTAGGCATTCTTGCTAAAGCCTCAGCAAAAGGAATGTTAATATGCAAATTTTTAAATATTTCGAAAAACATGGCATAATGTTGCTTCTGTGCCTGTTGTTTGAGCTTCATCGGATATGGAGGTTTCTCAAAATGAGAAAAATCCATTGGTTGTTTTGGAGCTTCAACAACTTTCTCCTTTTCTTGCTCTTTGTCTTGCTTTGCAGTTCCTCTTGCACTGTAGCAGATGCTTCTGTTTCCTTCTCACTTTCTGATTCCTTCAATGGTTCATCAACCTTCTTTGGCTGAACCATTTTGGGCTTTTCCTGAGGAGTGATCACAATTCCACTCCTAGTCATTATGGACTTGCATTCTTCCTTTGGATTTATAATTGTATCTCCAGGAAAATGCCCTGGAGTTCTTTCAGCTAACTGCCTGGATAACTGCCCTATCTGGGTATCCAAATTTCGAATGGAAGCATCTTAATTCTTGTGATAAGCCCTGGTTTCCTTCATGAAAGCACTTGTACTTTCCATGTGATCATTTGTAGTCTTAGAAAGCTGCAGCATAGCTTTCTCTAGTTCAGATGGCTCTTTTTGTGGAAGAGGATGAGGTTGTAGGAAATTATTGGATTTATAATCCAAACCTCCCCCTTGATTCCTCCTCTGAAAATTGTTTCCTTGGCCACTATTCTGGTTCCTCTGATAACCGTGAGTGTTTTGTGGTGGCCTTGGATCATACCACACTCCATTAACTTGGAATGGCTCAACTCCCATGAGTGTTGGACACTCATTGGATTCATGCTCCTCCTTACAATACTCACAATTAATTGAATTAACTTGAGTTGTGGATATTCACATTTTGTCCAATTTAGCATTCATACTTGCTAGTTGTTGCGAAATCACTTTCTGCTCAGCTAAAGTGGCATCTTGATTCCCTAGTTGTAGAATGCCCTTCTTCAATTGAGCTGATTAAGTCAACTGGACTTCTGTCGAGGCATTTTCATTTTGTGCTATGTAGTCAATCAGCTCAAGAGTTTCTGCTGCAGTCTTTCTTCCTATGGTTCCACCAGCTGCACCATTAACAATCATTCTTGTGTCTGGTGTCATCCCATTATAAAAGACTCTGACCTTCTTCTCATCTGGAAAGTCATATTGGGGGCATTTCCTAATCAATTCTTGGAATCTTGTCCAAGCTGCACAGAGGGTCTCTCCCGGTTGCTGAATAAAATTGGTGATTTCATTCACAATTTATTGTATTTTTCCCGAGAGAAATGTTCAGCAAAGAACTTGGCTGCCAACTCATCCCATGTTCTGATGCTATTAGGTGGTTGTTAGTCCAACCATCTAAGAGTTTTCCCTGTTAAGGAAAAAGGGAACAACCGAAGTCGGATTGCATCATCAGACACCCCATTGTGCTTGGTGGTGTCACAGATTCTTAGAAATCTGTCCATGAAATCGTGATGATCTTCATAATCCTCACCACCAAAAGGAGTCTTTTCCACCAAGTTGATAAGAGATGGGTTGATGTCAAAATTGTTGGCTTGAATCTGTGGCCGAACAACACTAGAATTCTGCCTTGTGAACATTGGAGCCAAAATCGACTCCATCAACTCTGGTGCAGGAGGTTGATTGTTGGGACCACCTCCAGCATTATTATGGTTTGCCATATCTTTTGTGGATTGATCACGTTCACTAATCGGACCTTCCCAAATTATCTGCTTGGCAACCTTTCTCAACTTCCTTTTAGCTCTTGTGATTTCAGGATCAAACACACGAGCTTCAAGAGCAAGTCTACCTCGTATGAAACTCAAAGAAGATGGTCAGTAATACCTGCAAAATGCAGATCAAGATAGAACAAACCCTAAAATGACAATTCAATAAAAATAAAAACAATATTCAAGCTTAAAGATCAACGGTTATTTATAATATTGGCTATTACAATACCCAGCAACGGCGCCAAAAACTTGTTGCGAACTCGGCAAGTATACCGATCGTTCCAAGTAATAAAAGTGATAAGTAGAGTATCGTTCTCCACAGGGATTGTAGACCAAGTACTACAATAACCAGTCCCCTTAAGTTGAACGGATCAAAAGAGGTAGCAATTGTTGTTGGTTTAAAAACAAAAAGTAAATTGCGTATTTTTAGGTTTTTCTTAATACGGATGAACAAATCGCATAAAATTAGGGTTTTGAAAAATAATTGTGAAAATATTGCAGTAAGAGTACAAACACCTGTTTGATCCCCACCTTGTAATCTGAATGTAAATTTACATATGAATTACCCATTGATCAAATGATTCACCATCTTTCATTTGATCGGTTAAGCCCTAATTCCTTAGTGATCTTAACCTTATTAACCTTTATTAGAACCCTAATTCCTTAGAGATTCCTTTTCGGGTTAAACATACAATTCGGTGAATCTTTCACGTTTGCGGTTCATGTAGCCTATCCCTAGTGCATACATGAACAACTATTTTCCTCCTTATCAGGAATTAGGATCCCAATATTCCTATTGTGAATCATAACCCTAGTGATCTGTTAGAATGATCAGATCTAAAAGAACAAAGAGATGAAGAACGAAGGAAAATAGATTCAAAAAGATAAACATATATAAATCAGATCCAAACTACAAGGGGTTTCACATTCAGGGTTGTGACCCTTACCACAATAAAAGGATCTAGCCAACCATAGTCATGGCTGATCACAAATAAAATTCAACAAGAAATTGTAAGTTACAGAATGATGAACGAAGAACGAAGAACAGCTCCCTCTCCGCAGCGACGGCCCTTCTCTAGGTCAGAAAAAAATATGATCCTAGGTCAGAAAAGTAATCCTATATTTATAAAAAAAAAACATTTCCTCTTTTCCAACTTTGCCCCTTGAAAACACGGCTGTGGCTTCCGCAACTGACGCTATCAGCGTCAGTTCTACGCTATGAGCGTGGATGCCTCTGACCTTCCACGCCATCAGCGTCAATCTCACGCTGTGAGCTTGGATGCTTCTGGTCCCCCACGCCATGAGCGTCAATCCCACGCCATGAGCGTGGGTCTTTCTGGATTCCCACGCCATCAGCGTCAATCCCACGCTGTGAGCGTGGGTCTTCACTTTGGCCAGATTTGTTTGCTTTTCTTGCAAAATGAGCATAAAATCAGTTGAACACTCCTGAAATTGGAATTTAAGAAATACAACAAGAAATGTTGCTTTTTTAATGAGGAATAGTTCATTATCTTTCTCTTTTTGGCTTGAATTTACTTATGTGCTGAAGGCACATCAATCATGCCAACGGTACTGCTGTAAGAATGTTTATGTGATAATCGCATTCACAATGTGAATAGAGAGCTTTAAATGTTATATTATTATTTTCAGTAAAAATGTTGTTTGCATGTGCTTATTAAAGGTTGTTTCTTTCAGTTGGGTTGTTGTTGTACCATATTCTGAAGAGCCTTTGAAGTTGGAAATTATGATATATCCTACTCAGCTGGTATTAAAAACCATAAGGTGTATTCACTTATTCTATTTTTAAAAGATTCTTGATGCATATGCCAAGAAATGGTTATGCAAAATCTAATGTTTGTAAAAGAACTATAGTTCAATGCACATTACGTTCTTGGAGCTAAACATTCCATCCACTTAACATAAGCACAATTTGGTAGGCTTAGTTAGTATCTTGAGTAACTTTCTTTATTGTTTGGTTTTTCTTCTCTAGAATGAATGACATTTAGGCTTAATGGTCATTTTTAGATACAGTTGCATATCTATTACGAGGATATTACCTCTTTTTGCTGATATACAAACAGGATTCACATTTGACCAATGTGATCCAAAACTCACAATTTTTACTAATTTTGCTAGTGAGTTGTTTTATGACTTTTCTTGTTTTGGACTACTACTGGTAGTAGGATGCTATGAATCACTTAACGTATCGTGTCTGACACTCACCGATACTCCGACACTCCAATACTTGTTGCAAAGACTCAAAAAAGGTTCAAAGATTACGTTGCATTGCATTTTTGAGTTCCAACTATTAGATTCGTTGGATTACGATTATTATTCTATTGAGTTTAATATAAACATTTGGGATATATTATGTTTCTTTGCAAAATTGATGGGTATTATAAGTTTAGTTTAATTTTTTTGTTATATTATTGAATGTTAAATATAATATATACTACATAAATTAAAAATATTATATAATATCAAAACGTGTCCTAACGTGTTGAAATTTAACATTTTTTAGAATTAACATGTCGGAGTATCGTGTCATATCATGTTGTATCCCGTGTCCCGTGTCGATGTTAGTGAATCATAGGTAGGATGTCATAAATATCTTTCAGAAAGTTCTCATTTTTTTTTTCCAACTTGAGCTACTTTAGACATTCTGTTTTCATTGGATTTTATGGTATGTAATCGTTTTTCATATGTTAAGCACGTGTAATCATACTTTTTACTAGATATCATATTTTGCTACATTTGCTCTCTACCTAGTTGAGATTCTTTGCCTGGGCTTTTTGAATCGCTTTATTGAATTGACAATAAATGGTAAATAAATAACTTTCGTGATCATATTCAATCCATCACTTAAAATAAATGATGATTACAATTGTAACATAGTGGTAGCTATAATGGCTGGGGATGCTCTCTTGGAGTCAGACATTCATCAGAGGTAAATACCAATGGATGGATAGAAAAACCAGCTAAAGATGACTACAATGGTTGGGGATTACTTGACTCTAAGCCAGTTGACCAATTGACTGAAAATGTCCAAAGTCAGGACAACAATTCTCGTTTGCTGATAGTATTACGACTAAACACTATTTGTGTTAAATTAATTTATAGAAGCTTCCTATTGTTTTTTTGTTGGTGAAAGCTTCCTATTGTTTTATTTACACTAAAGCCATCATCCTATATAGCATAAAATAAAGAGTTTTATAAGAGTTATATCGTAGGAAAAGTGATTGTGTTATATTATAGAGATTCGTTTTGCGTGCCGAATTTTTTTTTTTTTTTGCTTTAAAAATTGTGGGTCCCACAAAATGTAGTATGTGTAGGAAAATTATTGTGGTCATGTTAAATAATAGATGTAAATTCCTAAAATAAATCAATTATTGTAACGAACAAATATATAATGATGTACAGGAAAACGGTATGGAAAACTTGAATCCTGCAAAGAAATAGCATAAAGGAGAGCGACCATTTTTTTTTTTCGGTAAATAGAGCGAACATTTTCATGCAGAACATGTAATGCGCTCTTCAATATCCTAATCAACGTTGGCAAAAAAATTTAAATAATATAACTTAATAAAAAAAATTCGCATTTAATGCAGTTTAGGGGTATTTTCGGATCTAATGCAGGATGTGACGCCCCAATTGGGCGTCACATGTGACGCCTCAATGGGGCGTCTTCTCTTTCATGAGAGACGCCCCATTGAGGCGTCACATCCTGCATTGTATAAATATCCCTTGTCCCTTTCATAATCCTCACTCATTCACATCTCTCTAACCTCTCTAACGAAGATTCCTAGCGAAGCTCTGCCGACTTAGAGGTAAGGTCCTAATACCTCTTATCTATATGTTTAAATTACGGTGGTAGTTAGTAATGTATGTTAGAATTGATCGTATATTAGAGACTGAGAACATTAGGACAGTCAATTAGAAACTTTATGAAATGCCATGAATGTTGTTATTATTATTAATATTTAATTATGTTACGTAGTTATTATTATTAATATTTAATTATGCATTACGATTTTACGTAGTTATTATTATTAATATTTAATTATGCGTTACGATTTTACTAGTTATTATTATTAATATTTAATTATGCATTACGATTTAGCGTAGTAATTAGTGACTTAGAAAATAGTAGTAAGTAATCTGTAAGAATTATATTACTTTTGTCCAATGTTTTTTATTTATTTAATTACAAATAAATGATTGTACCATATATTAACATTATTTCATTCTTTTCGATAGCGGTAATAAAAATGACGCATATGCTTAAAATATCTGATAACAAAGTATTTCATCGCTTAAATAAATTGTAAATAAAATGGGCCATTACATGTGATTAATTTAAATGTTATTTTATATTATATAGTTTAGGCTAATGGCTGAGTCATCATCATCATCCGGTTCTGCTTCGGATGTAGAGCCCACCGATCCAAGCATGTATATAATACCTGGGCCATACAGATGGGAGGTCCTCCGTAAGAGGACGCAAAAGGGTCATATTTCACAGCGGGTGTGGAATACCGAGCATGTACGAAGAATAAAGACGAGGCGTGGGAAGCCGTCTGGGGGGCCACCTACATGCACTATCCCAGAGGTCGTCGCGGATTACTTGACGCAGGCGGGATTCATACATGTCGACCGGATGCGCCACATTCAGGTATGCATTTTACATTGCTTTGTATTTATGTTATTATTCAATATCATTCGTTAACACACTCTAATTGCATAATTTATCACAGATTGATGCCCCTTTGATTAGTGCTCTGGTCGAGAGGTGGAGACCAGAGACACACACTTTTCATATGACTCAAGGTGAGATGACGATCACCTTGCAAGATGTGGCGGGCATCTTGGGGTTGCCTACTGACGGGGAAGTCGTCATTGGATCCACTTCTGAGAATTGGCCCGCTGTTTGTGGGGCTGTATTTGGCGGTGTGCCACAGCAAAATGAGTTCCATAATTCTGGCGACTTGCGAATATCATACTTAGATCGGTCATATACCCGGTGGACTGATCATGAAGGTAATCATGCTGCCGAGATATACTTCACAAAGGCGCATATCGCCAGGATGCTGGGTACTTGGTTGTTGGTGGACAAGTCTGGAGGCAATAATTTTGGTTGTCGGCTAGTCCCGCTGCTTGGGGGAGGATTTGATGATATCGGCCGATATAGCTGGGGATCTGCGGTTTTGTCACACCTGTTCAGGAATTTGTGTGAATTGACAGATGCCGAGCGTACTGACATGGGTGGTTGCCATGTTCTCCTTCAAATCTAGGCATGGATACGATTTCCACCCATTGCTCCGCCACTTCCTCCTCATCCAGAGCCGGGCACACATTATGGTTGCCAGTATGCATAGTTAAACTATATGTATACTTCTTAATTATGATTGCTGATGTATGTTTCTGATGACAGGTTTAATACAATGGCAAGATTTAAACCTCATGAGGTGACTTATTATCGGGCTACCTTGGATTCACTCTGTAGAGATGAGGTAAGGTGGTCTATACTTATTGTGTCGTTATTTTATCATGCATGTATAATTATTTCAAACTCCTTAAATTCAAATTTCATTTTGTGTTTAGGTGGTTTGGCTACCATATATTGACTATGAGTGGCTGGACGTTACGGAACACCAGAAGTATCTCTGGCTTGCCATTACTCCCCTTATTTACTTCCACACTGTTGAGGCATGTCAGCCAGATAGATGCTTGCGGCAGTTTGGATTAGATCAACCCATCCCCGATGCTAGCAGAAAGTTGAGAGGAATACACGATCATACTCTACAGGGGAAGGTTGAATAGAATTGGAGGTGAAAGCTTAGTGGACATAAAGCGAGATGGCAGGCCAGGACAAATCATATTGTTGTGCCTCCTCCATTATTTGGGTTGATGTCACCTAATCATGCATACATGGAGTGGTACAGAGGGAGGGGAAAGAGATACATCTCACGTAGGGCAGCAAAGTTGGGACGAATGGTGAGATTCTAAAATTTTAGCACACATTTATATTTAAACACCACTTATGACATGACTAACACATTTTGTATTACAGATTGATGGGCTAGAGATGTTGTATCATGCATCATCTACGGAGGAGTTTTCTCGAGTCGGCATTGAGTTTATTCATGCTGAGATTGGCAAGCTTATTGGTATATTTCGTGAGAATGCACGAGTTGATGAGTCTGGACCTGAGGCACCAGCCGTACAGACACAGCCAGATCCGCAGTTGTCTTTGGATGTTCCTCGTAACCGAGTTGAGGGTCGAGGATTAGGACGCACACGTGAGCGGGTTGCTGCTGAGCATGTCCCGATTATTGCACCGAGACCAGTGGTTGAGACTCAGGGATGGTTCAGACCTCCAGTCATTGGGACTACTTACGGGTCACAGCCGATTTATCATCCCGGATCGCAGTATGCGGCAGGTCCTAGTCAGGTGGCCTCTGAGCACCCAAACATGGAATCACAGGAGCCAGTTTTCCAAGCTAGTCCGATGGCTATGGTCGAGGCCGATCTGGCATCCTCGCAGCCTGATTTCCAGCAGTATTCACAGGGACTTGATGCCGATTTCCCGCATTGGGCTGAGGAGGAGACATTGGAGTTGTATCGATCAGTAGGCCTTACGACAGAGAGCCATGACAGTGCAAGACCCAGTGGACACGGACCAGCAGATGATTTTATGCATGCGGCGATGGATGACTTCCACACTCCACCACCACAAGCTCAGGCACATGTACAGCAGGGGGACCCACTCTGGGACAGACGTATACTACCAGCTAGGGATGCACGACATAGGCCACGGCCACCGTGGTTGTAGTTATATTGTTATTTTTTAGTAGTTTTGACTTCCTCAGATTGTTATTTTATGGACTGTACACTGTACATTATTATATTATTTTGACTATTACGCCTCATTTATTATGTATGTTTTGTTGATTGTCATTGGAGTTATATTTATGCGACCATATCTAATCAAGACCATTAGTTAATAGGGTTTACAAGACTAACTAATTGACGCGAAAAGTTACTACGATATTAAAATCATACATACGTAAAGGAAATGGTCCAACATAGCTTATATTACAATTTAAGACATAAAATAACCAAGTAGAAAATACAATTACTAAGACTTTCAGTCGTTTCTCCCACGATCTGGACATCCTCGACGATTATGGTCGTGCTCTTTGCAAAGACCACACCTGATACAGCTTTGACTTGTCTCGACTTCATCCATCTCGTTGCGGATGCGAGTTGACTTTTGACGACCTTTTGCACGCAACATATTTTTGTCAGGAATAATCTTTGGACTACTTAAATGTGGTATTGCCTCCTCGTTTCCGATTGGCTCCCATGGAAAAGAATAAGCCTCAACCAAGTTTTTAGTCAAGAAGACGTCATCTACGTACGTGAACGGACTCTGCCTTACACTGATAGCAGCTCCAGCAGTGTGACTACACGGGTACTTGAAGGCCTTAAACTTCCCACACTGACAGAATCTCTGTGGGAGATTGACAGAATATGAACGTTCCCAACCTGCGTCAACCTCAAATACAGTATGTTCAACATTATATGCACGAACATGGAGGCCGGTTGCATCTACCTAGTTCTTCTTGACCAATTCGACAACATTTTTGCAGTGACGATGAGCTTATTCAAGTTGTGCAACGGCTTTTGTACCTCTCTCAACAAAACAATGGACCAATCTGCTATATGTGTGCTTTACCAATGCGGTTATGAGCATATTTCTGGCCCCCTTCAAAGCCCTGTTGACAGATTCAGCCAAATTCGTTGTCGTATGACCGTATCTCCGTCCTTCAATATCGTAGGCACGCGACCACTTTTCCTTAGGGATTGCGTCAATCCACGCATCAATTTGAGGACTACTTTCACGGAAACTTGCAAGATTCCTCTCAAAATCAACCACGGCGAGAGTATAACCTGCACACATTGGACATGATTGAATTAAACATAAATTATCAATCATAATGGAAATAAATAATTACGCATTCTCTCAATGAGTATACCTAAATTCTTTAACATCCGTTTCAAACCTTCATTCCGAAACTTTTGATTGAAATTGCTTGCAATATGACGAATACAGAAGACGTGATATGCATTTGGCGGCTGCCAATTAGGGTTATTTTCCATAGCAGATATTATGCTTCGGTGTCGATCGGATATCAAACATATATTTGACATGGTAGTAACATGAGCATGAATATTAACAAGAAAATAATCCCATGCTTCCAAGGTTTCACCTTCAAAAATGGCAAAAGCGATCGGTAAACATTCATCATTGCCATCTTGGGCTGTGGCCACCAATAATTTTCCTTTGTACTTTCCATATAAATGTGTTCCATCAATTTGAATAACAGGTTTAGCAAATTTGAACGCCTCACAACACTGTCTAAACGTCCAAAATATACGGTGAAAACTTTTTTTTCCACTAACTAAGCTCTGCTCGGCATAAAGATCATTTGTTTGTATGTGATAAAATGAACCTGGAGAAAAGCGAAGCATGTATTCGCACCACCTTGGCAGAAAAGCATACAATTACTCCCAATCACCGTACAAAATTGTCATCGCTTTCTGCTTCGCATACCACGCCTTTCTGTAAGAAACTTTAAAGTCATATTTAGCCGTTATCCTTTCTTGCACCAAAGAGATTGACACAGATGGTTCTTCCTTAATCATCCCTGCGATGAAGATGACGTAGACTCAATTTAATCAATACGTAAACGTTGACATGTTAGTGAAATAAATAAAAACATACCTATGACGAGTTCTGCAATTACGTCCGCATCTAGCTGTCTATGTCCTTGAGAAATGTGCTCATTCAAGCAATTGTGTTTTCCACCCCATCTCGTAATCTTCCAATTTTCACCAAACACCGGTTTGGTCGCCCTGACGCGCCACGGCCAACCTTGATTATACGCACAACATCTCATGGTCAACTTTGCATGCGTGCTCTTAATTACGATTGCTTCGTGATGCTCCCTAATGAGGTGGTGCTTAAGTGCCATTTGGACATCCTTTTTTGTTGCAAATTCTTGATTGACAAATAACGCATCACCCAGTTGCCACGGACCTTGAATTGAACCCGATCCTGAAACCGTACCATCAGTGCATGATTCTTGTTCGCTCCGATAACTCCAATCAATGTAGGAATAATGCGGAATTCCTTCCCAAAAAGGAATAATGCGGAATTCTTTCCATTGAGGCGTCACATGTGACGCCCAAAAGGGGCGTCACATCCTGCATTAGATCCGAAAATACCCCCCAAACTGCATTAAATGCGAACTTTTTTTTTATTAAATTACATTATTTAAATTTTTTTTGCCAATCAACGTTATCATAATTCATAAGTGACGCTCTCGCCGAGGTACCTGATCAATCGGTGAATTATCGGTTGATCGTACGACCCGCGTTAGTATATGCAAACTTATATTTTATATATAAAAATGCATAAAAACATTTAAGTATATGTAAAAAATTGTTATATAGAGCTGCAAACATATATAGTTTTTCTAAGGATAAAAACAATCATTTATGGTAATCACGTATGCCCGTTTGGATGAGTTTTTTTTATTCAAAAACTGTTTATTTTTTTTGAAAAAAAAGCACTTTTTAATTTTAGTTCGTTTGGATGTCTACTTTAAAAAAAAAATAGAAGTCAAAAACTTACTTTTTTCAGAAGTTAAAAGTCAAATATTTTTTTCAAAAACTAAATATTTTTATAAAAATATAAATACCTTTAATTTTTGTAAGAAACACTTTTAAAATAAGGAAGAGATAAAAGTCACTTTTTAAAAAAGTTTAATAGTATATTGTAAAAGAAACGAAAGAAGAAAATTCAAGTATCAGGTCACCACCTATAATTCCTCCATCAAATATCCTCAACTAACAATGTTTAATGATTATAAGGCATTTACCAATAAGGCAATAACTCTTCTCATAAAAATGGATTTGTAAGGAATCAATGTCACTCTATTTTAATCTACTATTTCGCAAATTGCTTCAGTCTTTAAAATTGGAATTTGAGGTCATTGTAAGAGAATATATTAATAGCAAACAAAACTAAAAAAAAAAAAAAATGAAAGAGTTTTAACACTTTTTAAGATAAGATGAGACAACACTTGATTTTTGATTTTTTATTTTTTATAAAAGTGCATGACCTGTTCGGGTCACCGATTTTGATAAAATCTAGCGGATTCAAAGTGATTTTCAGCAGATCAGATACATGATTGATCCGATAGTTGTTTCGAATAGGTGAAATGACAGTTCGAGATTGATCCAATCGATTCGAGTCGGGTCTGATAAGAGTAATTCTAATCAACTTTAAGGAATATGACTAATATAATAAAACTTTTTTTGCTTTCA
>JAVKPL010005719.1:0-24770 GCA_032173675.1 Gastrolobium villosum | reverse complement strand
CGGACACATCTGCAATTTGCAAATGTCTAATGAGGCAAAGAAAACCGATTATATACGAGCTAAATTAAAAAATTAAAAAACATAAGATACAAATATGAATCCAGGACAGTATAAAACTAACAGGGAAAAAGCCACAAAGATTTTCAATGTACCTTTATATAGGACCATGTTTGTATAAAAAATCCTATAGAACCTTTCTTTTTAAACAATCCATCACCTGAAACATACCCATTACAAGCATTGCTTAAGCAAAAATATAATAAAATAATCTATTAAAATTAACCACTCTACAAGAAAATTATACTGGGAACAATTACATTATAGCAAATATTTATTATATCATTGGATATTGAGGAACTTCTCTCCGTTATCATAATGCACATCTCAAAGTTAAGAAGGGAAGAAAGGAGAAGAAAAGAAATTAATGCAAATGAAGAGAAATAAAATGAGAGAGATCGAAGGGTAGTTAATAAGTTTCATTCCCGTGATTCAAATGTTTACCATCATTTACATATCGGAAAATTTGATATGTTGATAACAGAATGAAAAATTGACAAAATTGGTTGATCAAATTATGAGGTATACACGGTCTCATGGAGACCGAGTCTCTTACCCCTTAGGTTTAACCAGATACTTCAAGGTACGAAACATCCAAGACTAATATTATGCACTAGGTATAACCCTTAATATATGCATCTTAAAGTTTCATCCTAGGTATATTCATTTTCTTTGCTTACACTATTATCTATGTTTCTTTTCAAGACTGCCTTGGGTATTGAAGTGTGTTTGTAAGTATTTTGTCAGTATTTCATCTAATCTTAGACAGGTAGAATGTCATCTCTAACCAATTGTGAGGAAACTTTCAAACATAATCAAGTTGTTCCAAGATCTTGCCCTGAGAGACAAGTAGAACAAATTATAATAACTCATTCCTAGCTTTCCTTCGCTCTTACTAAAAAGATCGACAAACTTTCTTACTCTTTAATAAGGTTAAAATTAAAAATGCAATTTTTTTTCACTTCAATTGAGCCTAAATTCTTCCATGGATTATCTTTGAGGTAAAGAACACAACTCCTTACCATTATGCCTATCATCTTTGATAAGAATTTCTTACCTTTTTATTATCCTTTTGAAAAATCATCATTTTTCTTTCTTTTCTTTTTTACTACTTTTGTAAAAATGTGGGAGAATCTTTCTTGTTATATCAAAATCTTCAATTTGAAGATGTCAAACAAGAAAGCAATTTGATTTTCTAGTTCTTCTTAAATTTAGTTTATCTATTTTTCTTTGTCATCCTCCAGAGAAAAAGAGTTTACAAGCAATTGACTTTTACTATTGCATGTTTTGTAACCAAAAAATAAATAACTGATTCAAAAATTGAATCATGGGCAAGAATTATATCAAAAGGGCCGACCCAGTTCAAATACCCACTTCGTGAGTGTCTGGGGAAGGGAATACTCTAGGCAGCCTTTCACCTGCTTTTTGCAGAGGGCAAGAATTATATCAGCAAATGAAAAATCTTAACCAAAAAAAAATGAAAATTCATAAATTATATCCAAGCTGATTAAAAATGTAAAAACAAGACATGAAAATTGTTGAGGGTTAAGAATAGTTCACCTCTAATGTCGTTGTCCCTAGAAGTAGAGAAAATTTATGTTGTAGCATCCAAGGACCTAAGATTACTCTTACTCATTTTCAGCTGAAGCTCTTGACAGCCCAAAACAAAATCAACCAAAAAATTACAAAATAAATTTAGATTTGTTCAACAACTAGATATAATAAACAATCAAATAAGAAAAAAAATTAGAACACGATTCAAGGTTAGAAAACAAGCTTTTGAAATTCTATCTAAAAGCAGTTCTCTATACAGACCTGAGCGTTGCGAAGGTTAGAGTGGGGAAATGAATCTTATGAGAGAAATGCCATTTTTAATATTAATAGGAAGGGAAGGTTCATTTTACAATTTTTTTTTATAAATACACTATGTTCTCCCGGAAGAACATGGTGTAATTTGTAAGAGTTTGGAAACAAAAAAAAATTGTAAATATAATGTGTATATCAGTTATAATTGACTACTAAGGCTTTTCTTTAAATGACACTTAAATCCATACAAACGCTAACCCTTTGCCACATATATGGCTATTTTATGGTTTGTAATTAAGTTGTCATGAATCAATGTATTTCTCTAATACCATTTGTCTTGTGCACACTTCCTTTTGGACTGATGCTTGTGATCCTAGCCATTGCAAATCCGAAGTTTTCTTTGGCTGGAACTCAAATGACAATACATAAATATAATTTTTTTTATTTCACTGATTAATTGTTTTGAATTTCACCCAAAAGAAAGTCATTGATTAAATTACTTAATTAGGATTCATGCATATATACATATGCCAACACTAATTAAATATGTATGTAATCTACCCTCTCTTTTTTTGTTTACAAATCTATCTAATTTAAAAAATGTTATTAAAGTTTTGCTATACATATATTTCATACATTTCCCTTTTATTTAGCTACTCAAATTTATTTTTAAGATATATTCTTTTATGTATTAAATTAAAAGAAATTAAAAAGATACCTTATATGTGCAAAGGTTATAGATTTAAAATTATTGCTATTTAATTATTAATAATTTTATTACAAGTAGTATTAGGAAAATTTACAACAAGATCTAATATTTTGTTCAAGCAAATTTTTGGAATCTATACCAGACCTACATATTTTAAAACAAATAATACAAACATAAATATATTATTATTTTATACAAAATTCAAGTTAAAACGTTCATTAATTTATCATTGATATTTATGAATTATAAATTTTAAAATTTTATACGGTATTATATAGAATTGGAACAAATCCAAAATTCGAGCTAAAGCTAACCTAAAAATATAATGAAGTCTTATTTTTAGGACCTAAATGCTGCATAATAAATTATATATATATATATATATATATATATATATTATCAATATTCAGATAAAACATACTAATTTAAACATTAAAAACTAAAATCTTTTACAATACGTATTTTGAAACAAATAATATCAATAAAATATTATTATAATATTATTAAAAATTAATTTAAATAAATATTTAGTAATTTATTATAACTATTTTAACAAAAAATATAATTTTGGAAATGCTATTTGTAACAGCCCGTGTTAACCCGGATTGTTAACATACTATCGTATTAAGCCACGCTTAATTAAAATTGCGGAATAACTTTTTCTTAATTCAATTATGACGTCATTAAACTTAACCAACTTGATTACTTAATCAATTTCATAAAATACTGTCTGTATGTAAATTGCAAGACAACTAACTGGAATACCTCATATATAATATAATGTGAGTATCTAAAGCCACAGGACTACAACACGTAGCCTGGGTCAAAATCCTGATACTTTAATTACAACATCAAATTAAAAGACAATAGCAATCATGTGGCATGGACAAACCCCATGCTCACCAAATAAGGCAACAATGCCCAATAACAGTCTCAACATAATAACATAAACAGAGCGGAAAACATAACAGTCAATCCAGCACGTCAGCATATCATAATATCAACTCAGCTCTGGCCTCCTGCCACCTGAGCCCTCAACATTACCTGATCCTGAAATAAGCGTCCCCAAACGTGGGGTGAGATCTCTAAACAAGAAATCTCAGTAAGACAAGGGGCCCTCAAGGATCTTCCACCCCAAGCTCACTTACACGTGTAATATAAGTTCAAAAACAGTATGTACAATATAAGTTCCAAAACTATGCGATGCAGCAGATAATCATGCCATGTGTGTTTATCAAATCTACTGGCCAGAGAAATGTAGGGATATGTCTATACCTACATGAGTACAAGGAACACCGCTTGCACCTCACCCACAGCCTCACCATCTTCTATGTACTACATACTCAGGCTTACCGTATAGGTGGACACCACATGCATCTCATAAAAGCACATTGCATATAAATAGCTCAACAGCATTTCCAAAACATTAAAGCATGTAACACAACATGCATAAACCCATCCCCATGAGACATGGTGGAACAACAAAATGGCTAAACCGAGGACACGAAAGCTTACCTTGCAAGCTAACTATCCAAGCCAAGAGTCCAACCACTTTCAAGTCCAAAAACAACAGTATCACAATCTGATATGGACCAATAATACATCATTAATTATGCATCACAAGCATACAACTTAAAGACTACGCCTTTCCTTTACGTTTTACGTCTTAAGGCTTCCAACAAAGCCATAAGCCCTTAATCACATGATTCTGACTTTGTTCATTAATTACAGAAGTTCAACTTCCTTAATCTTGGGTTCACAAACACCTAATAGCTTACTGTTCACCCAGCACGGCTACTGTTCTGTGAAAACCCAGGATATCCGGATATCATGAGGGACATATCTGGATATGCCATATCCGGATATCACACTGGCCATATCCGGATATGTCATATCCGGATACCCAGATCCCACATCCGAATATGGATATCCGGATACCATATCCGGATATCCATATCCGGATACCATATCCGGATACTGATATCCGGATATCTGTTCGACAAATATCCGGATATCTCACGACAGAATGCAGTTTCTGCATTTCGTGAATATCCATCCCAAAGATCCAACTTTTAACACATGTACACGTTAAAGCATGCATCTTTAAGCATATATAGGTTTACTTTTGTGTTGGTTACATGTTAAACCCATTAACATACCAAGATACCACCTTTAGGCCATAAAAACACATGATCAAGTTAAGGTAACTTACCCCAAAGCTTAGTCAGTAGTTCAAAGTGCCTTTGGAGCTCCCAATACTGCACACAAGTCCAGCACACCCAAGTACACGAAAATGCCACACCAAAGGTTGGTTCTTGGCACCAAACGAGGCTTCTTGAAACCTCTAATGGCATGAACAATGGCTTATAACCATGGAGACAACACCACAGCCCACTAAACACCCCTCTCCCAGCACTTCAACTCAGAAAAGGTTGCACTCCACTCTCATAAAACACACTCTAGTTGTTTAGAAGAAGGAATGGTGAAGAAGATTGGAGGAGAAAGGTCACTAAGCCCACACATGGTGAAAGAATGCCATGTACAGTGCCAAGCTTTCAGAAAACTCAGCCTCCTCACGTAGGAATAGTGGATGCCTAGGGTTGTGTGCCTTAGTGTGTCTATTTATAGGCACATGGCCACTTAGCGCACAGTATTAGCCTTAATAGCAAAGTAAAAGATCTTGATCCCAAACTTCGGAATCTAGACCTAGGCATTTTTCTAAGATTTGTCATATTTTTATTTTATTTTTCGGAGCACCTTTCCGGTACGCGCTTTTCCATAGCCAGTATCAGTTCTGGCATCAGATTACGTTATTTTGACTTGAAACTTGTTTTACAAGTCCTACATAATATTCTAGTAATTATCATGCCTTCGTTATAATTTTCCGGGATACTTTTCCGGTACGCATTTATACCGAGTAGCAGAACCGGTATCTGCGCTTTTCTTCCGAAAAGCGACTTTCAGCATTTTTACTCACTCAATATAATTATTTAAGCCCATTAATAATTATTAGGGTCAATTATGAACTTATTTCCTAATTATCATGATTAATTCACTAATTACCTTAATTAGCGGTGCAGGTTCTTACATTCACCCCACCTTTTTAAGGATTTTGTCCTTAAAATCAGAAACATACCTGTCTCGAAAGTCGGGATACTGTCGGAGAAACTCATCCTCTCGCTCCCACGTGCACTCCTCGGGACTACGCCCAGTCCACTGCACCTTGACCATCGGAATGATCTTGCTTCTAAGCTGTTTCTCGCCTCGATCGAGAATCTTGAGTGGTCCGACGGGAGTCTTTAGGTTCTCCCGAACCTCCACATCATCCGGCTGCACCACGTGCGAAGGGTCTGCTATGTACTTCCGAAGCTGAGACACGTGAAACACGTCGTGGATGTTGGCTAAGTTCGGAGGCAAGGCAAGTCGATAGGCAACAGGTCCTACTCTACCAAGGATCTGGTATGGCCCAATAAATCGCGGGCTCAACTTCCTCACTCCGAGTGCTCGCCCAACACCGGTGACAGGTGAAAGTTTCACAAACACGTGCTCACCCTCACTGAACTCCAGTGGTCGATGCTTGACATCATAGTAGCTTTTCTGGCGATTCTGCGCCTGCTTCAACTTTTCCCTGATCATCTGGATCTGTAGGGTAGTATCTTGGATAAAGTCCAAGCCAAAAAGCTCTTTATCTCCAACCTCAGACCAGCAGGTAGGAGTTCGACACCTCCTAACATACAGCGCCTCGTAGGGTGCCATGCCCACACTAGCATGAAAACTGTTGTTGTACGAGAATTCTACCAACGGAAGGTACCTATCCCATGCAGAGCCCTGCTCCAACGTGCAAGCTCTCAACATGTCCTCCAATGTCTGGATGGTCCGCTCAGTCTGTCCGTCAGTCTGAGGGTGATAGGCGGTACTCAATCTCAACTGCGTACCAAAAGCCTCCTGCAGCGCCTCCCAGAACCGAGATGTGAACTTCGGGTCCCTATCACTGATGATACTCTCGGGCACCCCGTGAAGCCTCACAATCTCACGGACATATAGTTTGGCCAACTGCTCTGTAGTGAAGCTCACCTTCACTGGAAGAAAATGGGCAGACTTGGTCAATCTGTCCACTATGACCCAAATAGAGTCACAACCAGTCTGAGTTTTAGGAAATCCCACCACGAAGTCCATGGAAATACCCTCCCACTTCCACTGTGGAATCTCCAGAGGTTGAAGTTTACCAGACGGTTTCTGGTGCTCAATTTTTACTTTCTGACAAATAAGGCATTTGGACACGTAGACCGCTATGTCCTTCTTCATGCCCGGCCACCAAAAATTTCTCTTTAAGTCCTGGTACATTTTTGTGGCACCAGGGTGGATAGTAAACCGGCCCTTATGAGCCTCTGTCATAACCTCTTCGGTCAATGGCCCTCGAGGAATAACAATCCTCTTCTGGAACAGCAACAATCCATCCTCGTTCCAAGACACACCGTCCTGGTTCTTCACATAATCAAGGCACTCTCTTTGCACTTGCGCCTCTTTAATCTTTTCCATCAGCTCATTAATCACTTCTGCTGTTTCCATCTCAAGCAGTGCGCCCCCAAACAAGGAGTTCACTCTCAAGTCTCTGAACTTTTCGATCACCTCGTAGTCGCTCATCATCAAGCTGGATAAGCTCACGGATTTCCGACTCAAAGCATCGGCTACCACATTGGCCTTGCCAGGATGGTACCTCAACTCGAAATCGTAATCCTTTAAGAACTCCATCCATCTTCGCTGTCTCATGTTCAACTCCTTCTGGTCAAACAGATACTTCAGGCTCTTGTGATCACTGAATACAACAAACTTCATGCCAAACAGGTAATGCCTCCAAATCTTGAAAGCAAAAACAATGGCTGCCAACTCCAAGTCGTGAGTCGGGTAGTTCTCCTCATGAGGTTTCAACTGTCTTGAAGCGTAGGCAACTGCTTTCCCTTTCTGCATCAACACACAGCCTAGTCCTTTACCAGAGGCATCGCAGTATAACTTAAACTGTTCCGCAGGATCAGGAAGGACTAACACAGGAGCAGTAGTCAGTCTCTCCTTCAACTCCTGGAAACACTCCTCACACTCATGTGTCCACACGAATGGAGTCTCCTTTCGGGTAAGGCGAGTCATCGGTAGCACCATCTTGGAGAATCCCTCTATGAACCTCCTATAGTACCCTGCCAAACCCAAGAAGCTTCTCACTTCTGTAACCGTCTTGGGCCGCTCCCAATCCATTACGGCCTCAATCTTGTTAGGATCAACTGCAACTCCATCTGCGGAAATCACATGACCCAGAAATTTCATCGCCTTGAGCCAAAACTCACATTTTGACGGCTTAGCATATAGCTTTTTCTCTTTCAACACTTGCAAAACAATCTTCAAGTGCTCAGCATGCTCCTCCTCCGTCTTGGAGTAAATTAAGATGTCGTCAATGAAGACGATCACAAACTGATCCAGGTACGGCTGAAAGATCCTGTTCATGTAGTCCATGAACACTACGGGTGCATTGGTGAGTCCAAACGGAATCACCAAGTACTCATAATGCCTGTACCTTGAGCGAAACGCTGTCTTTGGGACATCCTCCGGCTTTACCCGTATCTGGTGGTAACCGGACCAGAGGTCAATCTTGGAATACACGCAAGCACCCCTGAGCTGATCCAGCAAATCATCAATGCGTGGAAGAGGGTACTTGTTCTTGATTGTCACCTTGTTCAATTTTCTGTAGTCGGTGCACAACCGCATGGTCCCATCTTTCTTTTTCACAAAAATGACCGGTGCTCCCCAGGGAGACACACTCGGCCGAATGAAATCTTTTGTTGAAAGCTCCTCAATATGCTTCTTCAGCTCCGCCAACTCTGGTGGCGACATCCGGTATGGAGCCAACGATATAGGCCCCACACCAGGCAAAAAAATCAATGGAGAACTCTATCTCCCTCTGCGGTGGAAACTCAGGAATCTCCTCGGGAAACACCTCGAGGAATTCCCTCACAACAGGAATGCCAGTGAGATCCTCCTGTGTCCCACTCACCAAACCTCCCAACATGACATAGCCAAAAGCCCCTGCTCTCAAGGCCCTCCTCGCCTGCAGGACTGAAATGAACGGTGAGGAACTGGCTGTGGACCCACTCGGAGACATCACCACTCTCTTGGCACAGCAGTCAATCAATGCACAGTTTCTGGACAGCCAATCCATGCCCAGAATAATCTCCAAGTTGGCCATCGGTAATCCTATCAGCTCTACCGAGAAATCACGGCCATCCCACTGAAACGCTACATCGCGATGAACAGTGGAGGTCAAACATTTTTCTCCGGTGGCGGTGGTCACCCGCATCGGTGGAGAAAGCTCATCACTGGGCAACTCAAGCCCCACAGCAATAGGGGTAGCAACAAAAGAATGCGTTGCCCCGAAATCAAACAGCACATCAACAGCTGAACCACCAATGGTAACAGTACCTCTGACCAGGTTCGGAGCTCTATCCGACTGCTGACGATCAAGTGTGTACACTCGCCCCGTAGTAGGTGGCACTGCTGGTGCCCCAGTAGGAACCATCTGCAATGGCACAGCCTGCACTGCAGCAACTCTCGCCGTCGGGCAATCTCCGGAGTAGTGGCCCTCTTTGCCACACTGGAAGCAAATTAGCTGTCCGGTAGAACACGGCCCAAAGTGTGACTTCCCGCATCCAGAGCATCTGGGAGCAGGAGGTCTAGCTGCGCTCCCCTGAGTAAAAGTCTTTTTAAATTGATTTGGCGCTTGCTTAGCCGCCAACTGTTTGCCCTTGCCCTTGTTTGCAAAAATTTTGTTCCTCCAGGGAGTGGAACCGCCGGTATCCTGTGGCACCTCAATCTTGGCCTTCTTGGCCTGACTCGCACGACAATAGTCCTTAATGTCGCGGCACTGCTGTACCAACGCCCCGAAGTCTCTCGAAGCGGACCCGGCAAGATGTCCAGCAATGTTCTCATTAAGTCCCCTCCGGAACTTAGCCGCAAGAAAAACAGGAGTCGGTCTCGCCATGCGGAAATGAGCGAACTTGACCAGCTCATTAAACTTGGCCAGGTACTCGTCGACAGACAACGAGCCCTGTACCAACCGGTCAAACTCTCCCTGCTTCCTCTCCTGTGAGTCATAAGGAAAGTACTGACCCAGAAAGCACTCCTCGAAGAATGGCCACGTCATCACACGACCCTGCATCTCGTAGACGTGGGAAAGGTTGGTCCACCACTCATTGGCCTCGCCCTCCAGCAAGTAAGTGGCGAACAACAGCTTCTGCGGATCGGTGCACTGCATGATCCGAAAAATCTTATCCAGCGCCTGTAGCCATCTGGCAGCAGCAATGGGATCATAAGATCCGTCGAAAGAAGGTGGCTTGTGCTTGCGGAAAGCATTCAACCGGCGATCGATTTCGTCACGATCTTCAGCAAATACGGGGATGGTCTGCATAGCCCCCGTCAAGTGACTGCCCTCACCTATCTGGCTCTGGGTGTCCTCCGGGTGACTAGGCGGAGGTGGAGGCGGTGGCGGCGGTGGAGGTGGTGAAGGACACTGGCCAGCAGCAGGGCCAGCCCTCAACTCCTCCAACATGACCCTCATCATAGTCATGTTGGCCATCCGGTTCTCCTCCAGAACCTCTGCCGTGGCTCGCCTGTTCGCATCTCTGATAGCGTCCAGCATCGCCTGGTTTGCCAACCTCGTGGCCTCCTGGTCGGCTAGGCGGGCCGCCTGCATCTCAGCCAATGCAGCCAGGATAGGATCCGATTGATCCTCGCTCGTACTAGGGTTCCTCCTTGGTGGCACCATGACTCTGCACAAGTTACACAAAGAATGAGTTGATCAGGCCCACGCCATGTGGTCACATATGCATCATCATAACACACACCAATCAGAGAGAACGCAAAGTAGACATGCAACGACACATCCTAAGTTATTGCAATACATACAGGCTTTTCCCCTAGAAAGTGCTCTGATACCATAAAATGTAACAGCCCGTGTTAACCCGGATTGTTAACATACTATCGTATTAAGCCACGCTTAATTAAAATGCGGAATAACTTTTTCTTTAATTCAATTATGACGTCATTAAACTTAACCAATTTGATTACTTAATCAATTTCATAAAATACTGCCTGTATGTAAATTGCAAGACAACTAACTAGAATACCTCATATATAATATAATGTGAGTATCTAAAGCCACAGGACTACAACACGTAGCCTGGGTCAAAATCCTGATACTTTAATTACAACATCAAATTAAAAGACAATAGCAATCATGTGGCATGGACAAACCCCATGCTCACCAAATAAGGCAACAATGCCCAATAACAGTCTCAACATAATAACATAAACAGAGCGGAAAACATAACAGTCAATCCAGCACGTCAGCATATCATAATATCAACTCAGCTCTGGCCTCCTGCCACCTGAGCCCTCAACATTACCTGATCCTGAAATAAGCGTCCCCAAACGTGGGGTGAGATCTCTAAACAAGAAATCTCAGTAAGACAAGGGGTCCTCAAGGATCTTCCACCCCAAGCTCACTTACATGTGTAATATAAGTTCAAAAACAGTATGTACAATATAAGTTCCAAAACTATGCGATGCAGCAGATAATCATGCCATGTGTGTTTATCAAATCTACTGGCCAGAGAAATGTAGGGATACGTCTATACCTATATGAGTACAAGGAACACCGCTTGCACCTCACCCACAGCCTCACCATCTTGTATGTACTACATACTCAGGCTTACCGTATAGGTGGACACCACATGCATCTCATAAAAGCACATTGCATATAAATAGCTCAACAACATTTCCAAAACATTAAAGCATGTAACACAACATGCATAAACCCATCCCCATGGGACATGGTGGAACAACAAAATGGCTAAACCGAGGACACGAAAGCTTACCTTGCAAGCTAGCTATCCAAGCCAAGAGTCCAACCACTTTCAAGTCCAAAAACAGCAGTATCACAATCTGATATGGACCAATAATACATCATTAATTATGCATCACAAGCATACAACTTAAAGACTACGCCTTTCCTTTACGTTTTACGTCTTAAGGCTTCCAACAAAGCCATAAGCCCTTAATCACATGATTCTGACTTTGTTCATTAATTACAGAAGTTCAACTTCCTTAATCTTGGGTCCACAAACACCCAATAGCTTACTGTTCACCCAGCACGGCTACTGTTCTGTGAAAACCCAGGATATCCGGATATCATGAGGGACATATCCGGATATGCCATATCCGGATATCACACTGGCCATATCCGGATACCCAGATCCCACATCCGAATATGGATATCCGGATACCATATCCAGATATCCATATCCGGATACTGATAT
Source organism: Gastrolobium villosum (assembly GCA_032173675.1). Taxonomy (NCBI): domain Eukaryota; kingdom Viridiplantae; phylum Streptophyta; class Magnoliopsida; order Fabales; family Fabaceae; genus Gastrolobium; species Gastrolobium villosum. Next base: position 12,839 of record JAVKPL010005719.1, on the reverse strand, counting down.
CCGGATATCTGTTCGAAAAATATCCGGATATCTCACGACAGAATGCAGTTTCTGCATTTCGTGAATATCCATCCCAAAGATCCAACTTTTAACACATGTACACGTTAAAGCATGCATCTTTAAGCATATATAGGTTTACTTATGTGTTGGTTACATGTTAAACCCATTAACATACCAAGATACCACCTTTAGGCCATAAAAACACATGATCAAGTTAAGGTAACTTACCCCAAAGCTTAGTCAGTAGTTCAAAGTGCCTTTGGAGCTCCCAATACTGCACACAAGTCCAGCACACCCAAGGACACAAAAATACCACACCAAAGGTTGGTTCTTGGCACCAAAGGAGGCTTCTTGAAACCTCTAATGGCATGAACAATGGCTCATAACCATGGAGACAACACCACAGCCCACTAAACACCCCTCTCCCAGCACCTCGACTCAGAAAAGGTTGCACTCCACTCTCATAAAACACACTCTAGTTGTTTAGAAGAAGGAATGGTGAAGAAGATTGGAGGAGAAAGGTCACTAAGCCCACAAATGGTGAAAGAATGCCATGTACAGTGCCAAGCTTTCAGAAAACTCAGCCTCCTCACGTAGGAATAGTGGATGCCTAGGGTTGTGTGCCTTAGTGTGTCTATTTATAGGCACATGGCCACTTAGCGCACAGTATTAGCCTTAATAGCAAAGTAAAAGATCTTGATCCCAAACTTCGGAATCTAGACCTAGGCATTTTTCTAAGATTTGTCATATTTTTATTTTATTTTTCGGAGCACCTTTCCGGTACGCGCTTTTCCATAGCCAGTATCAGTTCTGGCATCAGATTACGTTATTTTGACTTGAAACTTGTTTTACAAGTCCTACATAATATTCTAGTAATTATCATGCATTCTTTATAATTTTCCGGGATACTTTTCCGGTACGCATTTATACCGAGTAGTAGAACCGGTATCTGCGCTTTTCTTCCGAAAAGCGACTTTCAGCATTTTTACTCACTCAATATAATTATTTAAGCCCATTAATAATTATTAGGGTCAATTATGGACTTATTTCCTAATTATCATGATTAATTCACTAATTACCTTAATTAGCGGTGCAGGTTCTTACACTATTTAACATTAGGTTGTATTTGAAAAATTCTGACCTGAACCTAATTTAAAAATGCAATAAGATCTCATATTTGTGACTCAAATCCAGCGTAGTAAGTGTCTGGCTAAATTAACATACAAGATCAAGTCTTAAGCATTCCTTGCCATTGTGTTGATTGCACTAATTTGCTTTTTTTCATTAATATAAAAAGTGAATGAAATATTTAAAGCAAATAATAATTGTATAAAGACAATTTGAGAATTTTTTAGATAATCATAAGAGTAAAAAAAAGCTTACAATTTTATCTTTGCTATATTTCTCTTTTAATCTTTTTTATTAAGATTATACTCAAAGTGAGTAATATTTTCACCCAAAAACAATGAGTAACAAGATTATCTTGTAATTGATTAAGATTTATTTACCATTTTATATTTATCTTTAATACATTAAGTCAGTAGTTATTAATAATGGTAATTTTGGGTAAAAAAAATAAAAATGGAGTGATAAAGTGAGAATTATCCTTTAATAAATAAATTGATATATTTCAGTATATCAAAATTTTACAATTTTTTATTTATCAAATACTTAATTATATAATTATTTATTGAAATATTCTCATTTCGGTGACCTTGATGTGACAATCACCTCCAATATTTATTTGATTGTAGATCACTTATTTTATCCTTAAGAGATGAGTTCAAATATTAAAGCAACTACCACCTAGGGTTAAGAGAAGATTTGAAAAGGAATTTTTATTGTTGCCCAATATTGGTATAATATCTCATACTGTGAAATTCAAATCCTTGGTCGATTCACATTATTTTTACACTATCAAATTTTGCTTGGATGGTTATTGTAAAGAAATGTCCTCATGTTTTATGATGGATCATTCCTTTATTATGAGAATTACTTCTTAAATAGCAGAACTTGCTAGAAGCATAATCAAGATCTGGAGAGAAAAGGAGACCTTTTTGTTTTACTTTATCCTAGATATATATGAGATGGTCAAGACTCATGTTGGCCTTCTTTGGCTGTGACAGCAAATAGGACAATGAATTCACAAGAATATGGTAATATAAATTCTAAATCATATATTAAACTGTTACAACATTCATTTTGTTTCTCTATTTTCCCTTTGAATATAATTTTGGCAAAAGGTTTCCTATATATGCTTATCCTTAGTAGAAGGAAAATGTCATTAACTCTAAACTTAAGAGGAAAGACAATTAATCCCTTACTCGAGACTTCAGGAACTGGTCTATTATTGACAGGACTATTCATAGATGACTACAAGATCTAAATTATTTATATAATTATTTGAGCTCATATTTCCTACTCTTCAGATTTCTAAGATTAAAAAAAAACTATGCTGCTTGATAGATAGAAGACTTTCTGTACACCTAATAGATCAACACTCCAATAGGTCATTAGGCTGGGATGAATTTTTATCTGTTATGACCCCAAAAAAAGAGTGGACATTCCAAACAAACCAAAAAATGAAGACTATTTTTAAGTCAATGCTCATCGAAGTTTACAATTGTTAAATAAGCGATAATAAAGCACATAATCTTGTCTATACATTTCGCTGTGGTTCAATCATAGTTTTCAATCATAAGGTAAAATCGACTGTAATTAATTACATAATCAGGGCCTGTTCCGTACATGAAGTAGGTCCTAAAAATGCAAATACTCTTTTTCTCCTTAATAGAAAAAGAAAATTTTGAAAAAAATCTTGGTTAAAATGTACTAAGTTGTGAAAGATCATAGCAGGAATCACATTGTATGAAGGACAAGCATCAAACAATTATTCTAATGCTAGGCATTGGAAGCCCGGATGCGGAAAGCAACATGAGGTACTTTATCCTTCCCACTAGAAGCTTTTTTTGTCTTCCTTTTTGGAGTGGATCCTTCTATTGGTTCCACCATTTCCCTTCTCTTTCTTAGTGGAGCTGATATGTCTGATGCTGCCTTTTTTCTTTCCTTATCAGTTATCTTCTTTGAACAATTGCTACAGTTGTACATAGTTCATCACAAATAAGATACATACCGATAAAATAGAAAAAAATGATCAAAACTATATTATTAGTGCTCTAGTATATAGATTGCAAGATATCAATTTCAAATTACAACTTCAATTTTTCTAGATTACCCGATTTTTATTATACCTTTGTCCTAATGCTTGTCGAGCCCTGATTATGTCTTCACTAGTTGCCTTATGTTTTAGAACCTCGTTCAGCTCTTTCAAAGTTTTCATACTGAACCCTGCACCCAAATAATTTTAAATGAACAACTTAATTAATTGTAACAGTGAGTGAAGTCAACAATTGAAAACAATTTATGGTCTTATATAAACATAAGTCGTAAAGGATCACAATTTATGAATATTAAAACACAATATTCAGCATAATCAATATAATAAGAATTTTGGGTGTAATTATGACTTATAGATAATAAATAAATATCAAGGAAGATACAAACTAATTAGTGCATGCACTACAATCAATCAATTGCATAAATTAAAAATTTATACCTTTAGCAATTTCCTTTCAGAACTATAGGAAAGAACAGTTCCCAGACATCTCTCTCCATTATGTTCCTTGCAAATATAGAGACCTATACATTGTCGAGATATATAAGCAATAGTGGCCTCTCCATGTTTAGGCTTGTCATTAATGTTGACGTCTCTTTTATTCTGTGAATATAGAGAATCAAAATATAAGAATCCTTGAATGAAATTACAATACATTAAACGGAACCTGAAAATGAAATGTAAAAAATACAATTATTGAACATAGATTGTAGTGACCCATTTTAATAAAAAAATTGCAAATACATACAGATTTGTGTCCAGCTTTAGGCTTTTCTTTATTTATATTCCCATGTCCAACGGAAGCTTTTATTTGTCCCAAATCACTTGGGGCAATGTTAATGGTAGCTCTATTTGGAGAAGCATCACCTTCAACAATAAAGAAAATCAAGAATGAATGTTATGCGTGCGATATAAAAGAAATCTTCAACGTGATTGAAAATATTGTAGCACCTACATATATACTTTTTACAAGATAAATAATAAAATGAGAATATGTAAACTTGCTGACATTGATAGTGATTGTCTCATCATTCACCCTCAATTCAACAAGTAAAGCAACAACAATCAACAATGCTTTGAGATTGTGTAAACTTGTTGAACAACTAAAATGAGAATACTATGATATGCATGTCCAGAATAAAAGTTCATACTAATTGTTCTTGAAATAAAAGTTTGATTATAGGTATGTTCATTTTCTTTGCATACATTATTTCCTATTTTTTGACTCTAACACTCCCTTGAGTGTTCAAGTGTATTTATAAGTATTTCATCTCATCTTAGAAAAGTAGAATATCATCGCTGACCAATCGAGAGGAAGCTATTAAACATAATCAAGTTGTTCCAAGACCATGCCTTACGTACAAGTAGAACAAATTATAATAACTCATTCCTAGCTTTCTCATCTTACAAGAGGGGCGTTGTTAATTTAATTAAAATTTCCCATTCATTTTTTAATTCTTCTTACTCAAACCACGATCCTATGACAATTTCTCCATTTAAATGTTAATAAGATAAAAACATTTCCCTACTCTTGGATTAAGTGAAAATTAAGAATGCAACTTATTTTTCACTTTAAATGAGACTAAATTCTTCCATGGATTATCCTTGAGGTAAAGAATACATCTCCTTAACCTAAATGCCTATCATCTTTTATAAGAATGTCTTAACTTTTTATTATCCTTTTGAAAAGTCATCATTTTTCCTTCTTTTTTTCACTACTTTTGTAAAAATGTTGGAGAATCTTTCTTGTTCTATCAAAATCTTCAATTTGAAGATCTCAAACAAGAAAGCAATTTGATTTTCTAGATCTTCTTAAATTTAGTTTATCTATTTTTCTTTGTCATCCTCTAGAGAAAAAGAGTTTACAAGCATTTGACTTTTACTATCGCAAGTTTTGTAACCAAAAAATAAATAAATAATCTTTAACAGATTCAAAAATTGAATCATAGGCAAGAATTATATCAGCAAATGAAAAATCTTAACCAAAAAAAAAAATGAAAATCTGTTACTTATATCCAAGCTGATTAAAAATGTAAAACAAGACATGAAAATTGTTAAGGGTTAAGAATAATTGATATGCTCCCAGCATATATACTTTTATAGATCAAAAACAGCAGGAAATCAGATCTAAAACTGTGTATAAAAGTGTATATGTGGTGAAATTATTGAATAAAATTGTCAGACACTCTCTCACTCAAATTCTTCATGTTTACAGGAGGAAAATAACAAATAAAGGAGTAAGAAGAAGAATCAGACAGAAGCCCCACGCTCCAAGCGTAGGAACCCACGCTTGAAGCGTGGGAAGGGACTTCAGAACAGTGAGTCCACGCTTCAAGCGTGGAACTCCACGCTTGGAGCGTGGAGAAAACAAAAATGGCAGAAGCTCCACGCTTGGAGCGTGGATCCTGCGCTCCAAGCGTGGGATTGAGAGAGACAGCTGTCAGTTGCGAGAACAGGAGGAATTTCTGGTTATAAAAAGGGCATAAGGCAACCCTAGAAGGACATCTGATATTCTACACAACTGAGATCATTCGGAGGCGGAAGTTCTGAGAGAGAGCTCTTCTTCTACCTTTCTGTAGTTCTTTTAGTTTTTGTTTTTCAATTGAACTTTGGATTCTAGCCATGATAATGGTTGGCTAGAACCTCTTTGCTGTAGTTAGGGTCACGAACCCTTGTGAACCCCTGATACAATGGATTGAGTTTTTATGAATATATTTATCTTTTGAATTTCGTTCTATTCTGTTCGTATTGTTATTGTTATTATTAGATCCGATCAATCTAGTAAGTAATAATAAATCTGAGGATTAGGGCCAACAAGAGGGATCTGAGGTCTTTAATCCGGAAAGGGGATAGAACGACGGTATGAACATGATCTAGACATAGACATGATTCATATTGTAGATGTTTCAATTATCGATCGTTATGCTTGATCTCATATAGGGCACCTCAAGGAATTAGGGTTCTATATGAGATTAAAGGGTTAATTACTCAAGGGATTGAGAATTAACTATTGATACTTTTATCTGATAATTATCTAAGTTCACGATTTATATATTAATACTTAACTTAATCCAGAGTAAAAGGTGGGGATCATTGGTGAGTGTTCCCTACTACAGCGCTTTTCTCATATATTTAAACCCTTATTTCAATTCTTTTTTCAAAAAGAACCAAAAACAAGTCTTTTAAATTTACAAATCAAATTTCCACACAATCCTGACATTCGTGTCAAAACTCTTTTGAAATATTTAATCTTAAAAGAAAGAGTTTTAATTGATTTAAACACACTCTCTGTGGATACGAACTGTGATTTATCACTGTATTACTTGCGCGATTCGGTACACTTGCCGATTTACGTCAAGTTTTTGGCGCCGTTGCCGGGGAGTGTTTTTCTTAAATCAATTAATCTTGATTTTAAAGATTAAATTGTTTTTATTTTATTTTATTTTATTTTTGTTTTGGAATCTGTGCTACTAATCTTTTCTCTAAAGTTGTATGCAAAGCAGTGCTTTTCTAAGGAGAAGCGAACGAATTGCTCAAAAAGAGAAGGAAAGAAAAAGGGCACAGACAACTCCCATTCCAGTAGCTGAAACCCTAGAGATGGCCGCTCCTAATCAGAATGCTGATCCTAGGATGAACACCATCCTCACGCCTATCTTTAACAGGCCCAATGCTGGAATTGTTCCACCAGAACTTGGGAACAATCAATGGGAGCTCAAGTCCAACATCATTCAGTTGGCCGAAAGAGAAAAGTATGGAGGAGAGGACAATGAAGATCCTCACAGATTCATTGACAGATTTTTACGAATCTGTGACTCTACAAAGCCTCCACATGTCTCTGATGATGCAATACGATTAAGACTTTTCCCTTTTTCTGTTAAGGGAAAAGCTCTTGATTGGATGGAAAGACAACCTGCGGATAGCATCATCTCTTGGGACAATTTATCCGAAAAATTCTTTGCAGAATTCTTCCCCATGGAGAAATACAACAACATGGTGAATGATATCACCTCCTTCAAACAACAATTTGGAGAGACCATCTGCGCTTCTTGGAATAGATTCAAGGCCCTCATGAGAAAGGTTCCTCATTATAACCTATCTCAAGGGGACCAAGTGAGAATCTTCTTCAATGGTTGTTTACCAGAAACAAAATTGGTGATTAATACTGCAGCAGGCGGTTCTTTGGGTGATAAGCTAGCTTCAGAGTCATATCATCTTATTGACAAGTTAGCTAAGAACGAGAATGAAACATCTATAAGGACCGGGAAAAGGGAAGCAGTGCCACTCAATGATAATAGTGCAATGCTGGCAGAACAAAAGCTGTTATCCCAACAAATGTCCAATCTGCATGCGAAATTTGAAAGGATGCAACTTTCCAAAGTTCAAGCAAGTGCAGTTGTCCTTGATTGTGAGTATTGTCATGAAGATCATGATACCAATACTTGTCCTACATTGATGTCCTCAGATTCTACTCAACAATTTCAGGTAAATGGTATTTGGTATGATCAGCGCCCTAATCAAAATTTCTCAAGAAATCAAAACAATGCTGCTGGTGGTAATAATTACCAGAGGAAAAGTTACCAAGGTACTGGTTTAGATATGACATCAGACAACTATCTAAAACCACCACCTATTCCAAAAAAAGATCCTTCTGACCTGGAGCGTTTAGTCGGAACATTAGCACAAAGTACTAACGCTTTCATGGAGGAAAGTAAGGCTAATCAAAGAAGTACCAATGCTTTCATTGAGGAGAGCAGAGCTGATTCCAGAAATACAAAAGCTTCAATCAAGAACCTGGAATATCAGATTGGTCAACTAGCCCAACAATTATCTGATAGAGCTCCAGGTACCTTTCCTGGTAACACTACTACTAACCCCAAGGAAGATTGTTTGGCAGTTACAACTAGAAGTGGGAAAGTGGTATCATCATCACCAAAACCTATTGAGAAGGAAAAGAAGATCGAACAAGAGGAGAAACCTGAAAAAGAAAAAGAAGAATATGCTGAAGTATTGAAACCAACTGATGATGAGAAGGAGACAGCTACTCTTCCAAAAGAAAAATTTGAACTCAGTGAAGAGTATCTGCTGAAAATGGCACCTTATCCTGGAAGGTTGAAGCCAGAATTAAAAGCCAAGAGTTATGACAGATTTCTTGATCTTTTCAAGAAATTGCATGTGAACATTCCGTTCGCTGAAGCATTGGCTAATATGCCAAACTACGCCAAATTCATGAAAGACCTCCTTTCCAGGAAGCAAAAGCTACAGGAATGCCAAACAGTTGCACTTAATGAGAAGTGCAGTGCTATTATCACTAGGAAGTTTCCTCCCAAACTTCGTGATCCTGGAAGCTTTAATATTGAAATTGAAATAGGAGACACAAAGATTGGCAAAGCTTTGTGTGATTTAGGGGCAAGTATTAATCTGATGCCCTTATCTGTTTGTAAAGCCTTAGGGATCACTGAATTGAAGCCTACTCTGGTTTCTCTTCAGCTGGCTGATAGATCCTTGAGGAAACCAAGTGGAATAGTCGAAGATGTTCTGGTAAAAATTGACAAGTTCATCTTTCCGGCTGATTTTATTGTGCTTGATATGGAGGTTGAGAATGAAATGCCTCTCATATTGGGTAGACCTTTCCTGGCCACAGCTCGTGCAATGATTGATGTAGAACAGGGAAAGCTGGTGCTAAGGATGAATGAAGACACAATCACTGTCAATGTCTTTGAAGCAATAAAAAGACCAGATGATGATAGTGATTGTTTTGAAATTAATGTCTTAGAGGAAGTGATGCATGAAGATGAAACTCCCTTGCAAGAATTTACTGTTGAATTGCAAGAAAGAGATCATATCCCTTTTGAGGAAGACATTAAAGTTGCTAATGAGTTGCTTGAACAAAAGACTTCTGACAAGGAAATAGGTGCTCCTAAAGTTGATCTTAAGGAGTTACCTCCAGCCCTAAAGTATATGTTCCTGGGTGACAATGAAACATATCCAGTGATCATAAATAACAGTTTATCTGCTAATGATGAGAAGAAACTGAAAGAAATTCTTTTAAAGCATAAGACTGCTTTAGGATGGTCCATGGCTGATCTTAAGGGTATAAGCCCTTCCTTCTGTACGCATAAAATTCTCATGGAGAATGATATCAAACCTGTAAGGCAGCCTCAAAGGAGATTGAACCCCATGATGAAAGAAGTGGTGAGAAAAGAAGTAGTTAAACTTCTTGATGCTGGAATGATTTATTCAATATCAGATACTGCATGGGTGAGTCCTGTACAAACTGTACCAAAGAAAGGAGGTGTCACTGTGGTAAAGAACGATAAGGATGAATTAATCTCTACCAGGACAATTACTGGATGGAGAATGTGTGTTGACTACAGACGGCTTAATGAAGCAACTAGGAAGGATCATTTTCCTCTCCCTTTTGTGGATCAAATGCTGGAAAGGTTAGCAGGTCATTCATATTATTGTTTCCTTGATGGGTACAGTGGTTATAATCAAATTGCAGTGACTCCAGAAGATCAAGAAAAGACAGCATTCACTTGTCCTTTTGGCGTTTTTGCTTATAGGAGAATGCCGTTTGGATTGTGCAATGCACCTGCTACTTTTCAAAGGTGCATGTTATCAATCTTCTCAGATATGGTAGAAAAGTTCTTAGAAGTATTCATGGATGACTTTTCGGTATTTGGCTCTTGCTTTGATGATTGCTTAGGCAATTTATCTAAAGTACTGAAAAGATGTCAAGAGACAAACCTGGTCCTTAACTGGGAAAAATGTCATTTCATGGTCCAAGAAGGCATTGTGCTTGGACACAAAATTTCTAAGGAAGGTATAGAAGTTGATAGAGCAAAACTAATGCTCATTGAAAAACTACCTCCTCCAATTAATGTTAATGGAGTGAGGAGTTTCCTTGGTCATGCTGGCTTTTATAGAAGATTCATCAAAGACTTCTCAAAAATTGCCAAGCCACTAAGTCAACTTCTCATGAAAGATAATGAGTTCGTTTTTGACGATGCGTGTCTCAAAGCCTTTAATTTATTAAAGGAAAAACTCACTACTGCTCCTGTCTTGGTTTCACCTGATTGGAGTATGCCATTTGAGTTGATGTGCGATGCTAGTGATCTAGCTATTGGTGCTGTTCTTGGCCAACGAAGAAACAAACTGTTGCACGTAATTTATTATGCTAGCAAAGTTCTGAATGAAGCACAGGTAAACTAAGCAACAACAGAGAAAGAGATGCTCGCTGTGGTCTATGCACTTGATAAATTTAGACCATATCTCCTTGGTGCCAAGACCATCATTTTTACTGATCACGCAGCAATAAAGTATTTGATCTCTAAACAAAATGCAAAACCACGGCTGTTAAGGTGGATGTTGTTATTTCAAGAGTTTGATTTAGAGATCAAAGACAAGTCAGGAATGGAAAATAAGGTTGCGGATCACTTATCCAGAATCCGAGAGAAGACCCTACAAGATGATCCTGCTTTAGAGATCAACGATTATTTTCCGGATGAACAAGTCCTTGCAATATCTGTGAAATTATCTGAAGAACCAATTTTTGCACTACATATGGAACCATGGTTTGCTGATTTTGTTAATTTTAAGGTCATCAAGAAAGTACCTCCTGATCTCACAAAGCAACAAGTGAAAAAGTTCTTACATGATGCCAGGAGGTATGTATGGGATGATCCATTCCTGTATTTCCAATGTGCTGATGGAATCTTGAGAAGATGTGTATCAGAATTGGAAATCAAGGAAATTTTATGGCATTGTCACAATTCTGATTATGGTGGTCATTTTGGTGGAAACAGAACTGCACAAAAGGTATTGCAAAGTGGGTATTACTGGCCTACTCTTTTCAAAGATGCCAGAGAGTATGTGGAAAAATGCGAAAGATGCCAAAAGACAGGGAACATTTCCCGGAAAGATGAAATGCCTCTAAACACTATTATGGAGGTGGAATTATTTGATTTATGGGGGATTGATTTCATGGGACCATTTCCATCTTCCTATTCCAACCAGTACATTCTGGTAGCTGTGGATTACGTTTCTAAGTGGGTTGAGGCAACAGCTCTTCCTACTAATGATGCGAAGGTGGTTGTAAACTTCCTAAGAAAGAATATCTTTACCAGATTTGGAGTGCCAAGAGCAATCATAAGTGATGGAGGCTCTCATTTTTGCAATAAGCAGTTTGAAAATCTGTTAACAAAATATGGTGTCAGGCATAAGGTCGCTACACCTTATCATCCACAGACAAGTGGCCAAGTAGAAGTTTCCAATAGGGAACTGAAGCGAATCCTGGAAAAGACTGTCAGTATTTCTCTAAAGGATTGGTCAAAAAGACTGGATGATGCACTGTGGGCATACCGAACTGCATACAAAACTCCGATAGGAATGTCTCCCTATCAGCTTGTGTACGGGAAAGCTTGTCATTTACCAGTAGAGCTTGAACATAGAGCCTTTTGGGCTATTAAATTCCTAAACTTTGATGCCACAGCAGCTCTTGAGAAACGAAAGTTTCAACTGTTAGAGCTTGATGAGTTTAGGAATTCAGCCTTTGAAAGCTCTAGGATTTATAAAGAAAAAGCGAAGAAGTATCATGATAGCAAACTTAAACACAAGGAGTTTGAGCCTGGTCAGCAGGTATTGTTATACAATTCCCGATTGAAACTTTTTCCAGGGAAGTTGAAATCCAGGTGGACAGGACCTTTTGTGATTAAAAAGGTCTTTCCATATGGTACTGTTGAGATATCTTCCATGGAGGACGACAGACCCTTCAAGGTCAATGGCTCTAGATTGAAGTTCTTCCATGGAGGACCCGTATTGAAACAAGTTGTGGCTTTGCGCCTTCATTCAATTGCAACTTAAATGAGGTAACCGTCAGGCTCGGGACGTTAAACACGCGCTAGTTGGGAGGCAACCCAACATTTTTATCCTTTTATTGTTTCTTGTTTTCATTTTTTTAGATAACCAGAGAAAAATTAAAAAAAAAAAAAAAAAAAAAAAATTGAATAAAAGAAGGAAGTGAAAATGCTCCAGAGAGTTTACGCTTGAAGCGTAGAACTCTGCGCTTCAAGCAGAGAAAAGAAACTTGGGACAGAGGGTCCACGCTCCAAGCGTGGAACCCTACGCTTGGAGCGTAGAAAATAAGTTGGAACAGAAGCTGGGCGCTTCAAGCGTGGGAATCCACGCTTGCAGCGCAGGAACCACACACAGGCAGTAGTCCCACGCTCCAAGCGTGTAACCCTACGCTTGGAGCGTGGAAAGGGAAGTTGAAGAGCCAAGGACAGCAGTCCTGCGCTCCAAGCGTGGGAACCCACGCTTGCAGCGCAGGAAACTCGAAAGGGGACAGTAGTCCCACGCTCCAAGCGTAGAACCCTACGCTTGAAGCGTGGGGATGGAAGTGGAAAAATCAGACACAGAATGTCTACGCTCCAAGCGTGGAACTCCACGCTTGCAGCGTAGAAGAGGAATCAGGAACGTCAGAGGCAGTAGGTCCACGCGTCAAGCGTGGAATCCCACGCTTGCAGCGTGGACAGGGTTTTAAGTGCGCAACCCTAGTTCCCAGCGCCGCGTCCACGGCCCCCCCCCACTTCGATTTTCTTTCTCTCTCCTCTACCTATCTCCCATTTCCCTGAGCAAGCACCATGAATGAAGCAGATGGACACCA